>CM033802.1:6658005-6683005 GCA_019656835.1 Rhododendron ovatum | reverse complement strand
AATATGCAGAAGCAAGGTGATTCTTGGTACAAGTTAGATTCTTTGTTTCTTTTGACAGTACTCCAGCACTGGTTCTGTGCCTCGGACAAAAGCTATGGTTATCCAGAACATATGGCCCTAAGTGATCTCAATAAGGCATCAAAAGGCTTCCTAGTGCATGATACCATGATTGTTGAAGCACAAATCACCCTGATTTCTTATACCAAGGATTTCTAATGTAGTTGTGTTAATTTCCATCTACAACTTCTATCCTGTTTTGTTATCGTTATCATCATCGTAAAAGAAGATCGTAGATGTTCGTCGTATTATGCGGCCAGATAGATGTTGCACGAGCTGATAATGTTACATGCTTGCGTTTCCCAATGGTTGATCTTTTATATGTTCCAACATCCTTTTAAGATCCAGTAAACTTGATTTGTTTGATGTTTACGATTAAGTGATACTGAACATTTTTCTCAATGGAATCTACCTTCGACATTAGGTGTCGGTATCGGGTATCGTTATTCAGTTTTCTACGCACTTGATGTTAGTTGATTGAACCTTACTGCAAACAATTTTACTATTCCTTTCGGTATACTTTTGATATATCTAAATATGATTTCACGATTGAAACAAAGTCTCTAATGCCGAATCTTGCATTGAGCCAGGTTCTTTATTTTTAAAAATTAATCGATGAAGCTGAATAATCAACAAGTTTGACACCCAAAGCCCGGTTAGTAATGAAAGACAGGGAGTCACAGAAATGTATGTAATGGATTTAGTACGAGTCTACGACCGTATGAAATATATATGTATTCGGTGAAGGAAGGATAATTAGTCATTGCGTTTCAAACCTGATGCTCAAGTTAAAAGGAATGTGATGGACAGGTTTTCACCATGGGAAAACAAGCCTCATAAAATTGTACTGGACAGGGTTCTGGCAAGAGCAATTGCAAGATTGAAAGAACGTAAGGCGACCCCAGCCGGGATTTGGCCGGAAGACTCCTTCAACGAGTAAGTCAGACTGAGTGAAGGAAAAGAAGAGAAACTAGGTTCCGGGAACATGGCGTTGTGTACCTTTTGTTGAGGGTTGATCACCACTCGTAAAGAAGAATCATGTTGAGTGAGAGTGCGTCTCATCCACTGGGTCGTTCCTCGATCTTAAAATTCACATAATTGATGTAAAACCCGCAAAATTAAGGTAGAGAAGTCGGAACAATCGCGCAATATCAACGCAATCACGCAACGTCCTCAGTATGTACAAGTAGAATCCAACAAAACGTACATATTTATACACTGCTGAAGTAGGACCCAAGATAGATAAACGGCACTGGAACCAGCAGGCAATACAAATACCACAGCAGCTCCAAATCGGAAAAGCCGATAGCCCTATACATCTAATTAAACAGATTTCCTAATTAAAAGACCTCTACTGAAAAGTATCTTTATTCTTAATTTTTGTATAGATATGCAGTTTGTGCCTATGTCTTGATGATAGAGATTAGATATCGTTTTGATGTAATTTGTCTATCTTGTTGATTGGGTTGACCGTTAGTTTCTTCTCGTCGCATTTTTTATGGATTCTTTATAATTTGTTTGTAAGGCAATAAGTCTAGGTACACTACACTAAACCACTACACCATCCACTACATTTTTTATAGGGCTCATTTCGGGTCCCACAAAAAATACAGAAAAATATTCATAAATTTTAAAATAATATTTTAGGGGGCTCTGTAAAAAATTAGCTCTAACGGGTATCGATAAGTATTATTTCTAGATTTGTAGGAGCGAAAATGCTTAATTGTGTAGTTTCGAACATACGAACCTAGAAATAATATTTACCGATATCCATTAGAGTTGATTTTTTACAAGGCCTCATAAAACATTATTTTAAAAATTTTGGATATTTTTTTATATTTTTGTGAAATCCTGAATAGGCTCTACAAAAAATGTAGTGGATGATGTGGTGGTTTGGTGTAGTGTATGTAGCATCTCTCTTTGTAAGGGCTGTTAGGCTTTATTAAATGATATGATTGCCGTTGACTTGTTAGGCTTTGTCGTCGTAGTTTCCCACTTTCCCTGGTGAAGAGCTCTTCAATCCTCCGAGCAACTATTCTACTACAACTTAGTTGCTCGGAAGATTTGAGGAGCTATTCTACAACTAACTCCAGGGGGTTTGGCCAAGCAGTTGTAAGAAAGTAATAAGTGTTCTTTCTTGAGGTTACAGGTTCTATTTTTATGAAGGCCAAACATTCCAAACCTTGAGGTCATTGGGGATTATGCCCGATCGTTATCTTCAGGGCCTCAAAATTAGTCGAGAGACATGTAAGCTAGCCCGGACATCCGGTTATAAAAAAAATAAAAACTATTCTACAACTACCCACGCTCACAATGTGTGGGCTCTGCCTCTATTGTGAGTATAGGTGTGTATGCATTTGTTTGTTTATTTGTGGTTGTAGACTTGTTGGTACTGAGAAATAGGTGTACTTCTGTACCGGTGTATTTTGGGCCGTTAGATTCTGTGAGGTTTATTTTGGGAAAATGACGGCTGAGGACGTGTTTTGATAATTAATATACGCCAAAGATATTTTCAGCATTAATAAATATTCTTAGCATGTTCTTGGCTAATATTAATTATCAAAACACGTTCTAAACTGTCATTTTCCCATTTATTTTCGTGTGTCAAAATTTTTATGCAATCCAAAGGCCAAAATGACGCATGAGTTAGTCAGTTACTACATAGGAATTTCCCGACAGAGAAATTGAACGCAATGAAGAGGATCCAGTGGAATTTTACGAGGGAAAGGACTCTTTCCCTCTTAGGACTAGGACTCTAAGGCTCAGGACTCTTTCCCTCTTAGGACTAGGACTCTAAGGCTCAGTACTACACTACAAAGGAAAGGGTTTGCTTCCGAGGCACATCTTTAAAGCACGCATCAGAGGCACAACGGGGGTATGAAGCTGCGGCCGGGAAAAAGAAGAACAACAATCAAGAAAAGAAAATCTTAGAGAGGAAATTCTTAGGCCCCGTTCCATTAAGGTTCTTATTCTTTAAGTATTTTTTTTTTGTTTTACGAGACACATTATTCTCTCACAATACATCACCTTTAATTCAAAAAATAACTTACTCGTTTGTAAGCTTAGCATTACATCATCATATATTTATAGTTCTTGAGTGGCTAAACTGTGGGGCTCCGATGAATCTGGTTTGCTCCCTCTGGGGCCGCGGTTGGGATGAGAGTGGCTCTTAGCTTTTACCTAGCCTGCACAAGGAAGCATGACTAAAGACCACACTGGAAGATCTCCAGAATGACCCTTCGGTGCAAGTATAAGTATAGGGCAGAGAGAGGAAAGCTAAAGACTAGGGTTGTTATCAAGGGATATTTATAGAGCTCTCCTTAGCTTGGCCTCCAAGACTGTACATGTGCATGTCACGAGACGTCACCCGTCGGCTGACGTCACCCCGTCGTCAGATTAGGGTTTTGTAACCGCTTAGGGGGTGAGCTATCGCCTTCACGTGCCCTCACCCTTATCCAAGTACATGACCTGATGTCAGAGTTGTCATCATAGCTAAGGCAGTTGTTCCCACATGGGTGAGCTGGCGGCAAGGTCCCAATCTTCTGTTCAAGGCCGAACGTGATGTCCGACCGTCAAAGGGTCGGCATACCTAATTGGCGATTCCTCCTGACTTCAGTGGACCTTCCGCCGAGTACTGGTAATTGCCTTGCCGAGCCGAGCCCATGTCAAAGTTCGGACCCAAATGAGTCCTCCGCGGAAGGTTCAGTCGCTCGCTCGGCATCGACGCGAACCATTATATATTTCGGCCTGCTACATGAACCTTTAATTCGGATTAAGGATGAAGCCCCATGAACTTTATTAATGTTCTTTATTCTAGCTCACAAAATTTATACGCATTAAACTTTTTGATATGGATTCAACCACAAGAGGGTTTTTTCCCCTGATTTGGTATTATCTTATTAATCGAATGCTTGATTTATTAAAGTTACTACTAATATTTAAGTAATGGGTATATAATGTGTTTTGCTTTTACGGATAAAGTTCATGATTTGATCTTAAAAATAAAAATAGAGGAAGAACATATTTTTGTCATAGGCAAAATAATTGCATGAGATTAATTAGTTGATAAATATTGATGGGTGTGGATTTTCAAACCTTTGTTATTTTTACCCGCACTCTATACCTACTTTTCTGCCATAGTTTTATTATTTCCTTTATCATTATTTATTCGATTTTCAAGTTAAGAATGAATCACTATTTTTCCTCAACGAGGTTAGGCTCCAATCAATTTAGGTTGGTTAGTTTTCCTCTAGAAAATCAAAAACCCGTGCGGGTTTGACCTTGCCCTCGCAATACAATTTTTCAAACCGATTTGTGTGTTAGCGGGTACATCGATTTTTCACAACAAATGACTTGTCCCATTCCTTATCACAGCAGAAACCATGGGAGCAACGAACAGCAAGAAAGGGAACATAGACAATGCCATTGGTATGATCTTACATTTTTTCTCCCCTTTAACTCTTTCTCTCTGTCTCGATCATACTTTACACAAGCATATATGCATGCTTGAGAATACTGAAGACTATGTCTAATAGAATAGTTGGTTTTGTTTTCATGTTTTCGGTTCATGCAGGAACTATGAGATCGCTAAGAGATGTCCCCCCCGCTCACTACACCCTTAAATTCACATCCTTCTCCATATTCCGCGACGCTAAAATTGGATATTATGAGTCCGGAGTATTTGAAGCTGGTGGCTACAAATGGTGTGTTCAAATGCACTCTCATCTCCGAATCTTCTTTCACTGCCGCGTTATGCATATCGATGATTCATTTCTCTTTATTGTGTTTCAGGAAACTTTGCGTATACCCTAATGGAAATGTGAAAGGTCACCTTTCTTGTTACTTGGCAATAGCAGATACAGAAACCCTTCCACCTGGTTGGGAGGTTAATGTCAGCTTCAAGTTGTTTGTGTTTGATCAAGTCCAAGATAAATACTTAACCATCCAAGGTAAACTAGCTACCTATGTAGTAAATAATTGTGTAGTTTCATTAGTTATGGAACTTACTTTTTGCAGATGCCGAATGGGGAATTACGCAATTTCATAGGCTGAAAACAGAATGCGGTTTTGATCGATTCCTTCCCCTGGGCACTTTTAATGATGCTTCCAATGGATATTTGGTTGATGACTGCTGTGTATTTGGAGCCGAGGTTTTTGTGATAAAACATACTGGCAAAGGCGAGTCTGCTTCAATGGTGAAGAATCTCGCGCGTAACATTTACACCTGGAGAATTGACAATTTTTCGGCGACAGATCAGGATAAACTTACATCTGAAGAGTTTGTCGTTGGAGGACACAAATGGTAATATTGGCTATTCAAAGCTGTTGACGTCACTATTAGTCTCAGCATAGCAGAATTGGGAACATATGTTATGAAACTTCTTTCTTTGATCCATGCTGCAGGACGCTAGATATTTATCCCAAAGGAAATTCATTATCTTCGAAAGGCGAAAGTGTCTCTCTCTTTCTGAGGTTAGCAGATTGCAAAAATCTTCCTTTGCATAGGAAAATGTACGCTGAATTTAAGCTGCGGATGAGGGATGAGGTCCGAGGCAATCATATTGAGAGGAAAGGTGACTCACTCTTTACTGTAAATAGATGAAACAATCCATGCTTAATAGACTTGAACTCTTTTTATCTTTTTCTTTTTTTGTTCCAATTGATTAGTTTCTTTAACTGTGGATATTCGTACTTTTGGCAGTTGGTCAGTGGTTTTGTGAATCGTCAGCTGAGAGTTGGGGTTATGCAGCTTTCATGGCCTTGAGCGAGCTCAATGACGCGTCAAAGGGATTCATGGTGAATGGTGTGGTAATTGTCGAAGCAGAAATCATGCTCATATCCAGTTTTAAGGATTTCTGAAGTAGTAAAATTTGTGGTGCTCAATTGCTTTATTATTTGTGAACCGTAATCGCGTTTTGAAGCCTAATTGCTCCCAATCTACCTACATGCTTTGGTAGAAAAGCTGAAACAGCTCAACATTTGGTTTATCCTCTGCAATGTGATGTTTCTTTCATTTTTCATCTAAACATCAGCAGAACTTCAACTCAATTGTTCTTTTTTGAATGACCAAATCACCTACCCAAAACTAATCTTTGTAACAATTAAGGTAAAGATTTCAGCAAATTTTGAAATTCCCAAAATATGCAAGTACACATGCAAGGTGTGTGGTGAATAATACGTCGACATATCTTCTTTTAAGGATTTATGATGTGCTCGTGGTGCTTATTTTTCCCAACTCTATCGTGTGTTTTTTTTTTTATCAATGCCGTGATTGGCATGTAATGTACTCGTCGTTGGTCGTCCTTTTCAATGTGATGTGATACGAACCAAAGACTCTGTTGAGCAGATTTTTCGAAAAAAGGCAATCTCAAAGACGAGTAGTGCTCACCACATTTATGTGTGTCAGGATACGTACGTTAATTCCATTATGTTTTGGCCTTCATATAGTATGCGTCACTAGTTCGGCAAATCACTCTCTTAAACGGAGTAAGACTGTTTTTTGATAACTCAAGTGTCCGGGTTAGTTTACGCACAATTACTCTTGGGGATCAATCTCACCGCTCACTCATGTAGCCAAGGCACCTAACTAAAAATAGGCATTAGCTCTAGACCCATTCTTGAAATGGAACCAGCAAATGTACCTGCTGGTACGATTTGTCACCAACTCCTACTTGAAACAACTTTGTTTCATATTTTTTTGTTAGCTTTATGGGGGGTCAGCATCCACCTTATACTCGAGACGCTCCCTGCTGGCGTAGGGCAAGCATAGGGAGGACTAACCACATTTACCCATTGGTATTGTATGAGTAGCATTGCGAAGCACCTCATGAGTCATGTCCATCTGTCACTAAGTGCAGTGCTTTGTCCATCATGGTCCGAGGTTACATATGACAGACATTACAAATTTACAACACAACTTCAGTATGTCATTAAGGGACTCAATTTCTCTATTCTGCAACTTTTCAAACAAATACCAAAAAATAGCGGAGATTTATAATTTATATATTTGCGTGAAGTTAGATTTAATCTTCTACATTGAATCTTTATTTAGAAAAATTCTCTTGTATGTTCGCCACCACTAACTTACAATCCTGCGCAGTCCCAAAGTGGGTGGGTAGGGCCGTAGGGTGACACTAAAGTTTTCTTTAGAAAGTCACAACATCATTTGCTCGCTGAGAATTGAGATTACAAGGTCATGACTGGGTACAAATCATATCAACATTATAAAGAAAAATACATGGCATTTTCTTTTCATTCGCAAAAGAGAAAAAAGAGAAATAGTAGCTCGATACGGAAGAATCATATTGAGTGAGAGAGCATCTCATCCGCTGGTCATTCCTTGATCTTAAAATTCACATACCTGATATAAAACCCGCAAAATTAAGGTAGAGAAGTCAAAACAATCGCGCGATATCAACACAATCACGCAAAAACGCACCATGCTGTAGTGTGAGAAGAATAGAGAACTATGTACAAGCAGAATCCCTCAAAACGTACGCATTTATACACAGCTGAAGTAGTCCCCAAGATAAATGGCACTGGAACCAGCTGGCAATACAAATAACGCAGCATGGCGAAATCTACGTACACTCCTACCGACCACTCATCTAGCTCTCACATATGTGTTGGCTCCGTATTTAATCATAAAATGGGCCCCACACATACGTGAGAGAGGAATGGTTGAGGAGAGGCCAGTAGACGTGTCCGTAGCATTATTGAATCCAAAAAGCCCATATTTCTAATTAAATAGATTTCCTAATTAAAAGACCTCTACCAAAAAGTATCATTGTTATTTTGTGTATAGATATGCAGTTTCGTGTCCAAATTCAGGATTCCAACATTATGTATCCAATTTCCCCTTTTTTGAATGCTTAATTCAACATTGGCAGCCAAACAGCTATTCCCCTTATGAACTCATTTCCCAAAAACTTTGATTCCTCTCTTATGAAAAGATTCTTATTATTACTAGTATTTTGGTAAGGATTTTTTGTCTAAATAAAGATTCATGATATATGCTGCAGATAAGAGACCCGATCGATTCTTGGTAAATCTTTGGAGAGGGAAGGTGGGATTGATCGTCGCGCATATATGCATATTCGTTTTCCATTTTTGTTATCCTTGCCAAAGCTTCTACAATTCTCTCCACACTATTTCTTTCGACAGTCCGGCAGTGGTGTTTCTGTGCCTCGAGCAAAAGCTGGGGTTGTGACAACTCGATCAGTAAACGCGTCCAATGGATTCCAAGTGAACGATAGCGTAGTCGTCGTTGAATCACAAATCACCCTCGTGTCTTATCCCAAGGATCTCTAGTGTGTACTTGCATTGCTTTATTAACAACCGGCAGCGTATCTAACAATAGTAGGTGATTTCTGTTCGTCGCCATACATTTACGGTTGTTTTCGATAACCACGCATTCCCTCCAACACCGTCACGCATGAACCTGACCCCGACTCACTCTCAAAGCTCACTGGATCAAAAGCACAGATTGGATGATACGTTCTTGCCATGACTGGCCCCATCCTCTCTAATCTTTGACACATGTAAAATCCAAAACTGACCTATGAAGAACCAGACATCTCTTCTT
Source organism: Rhododendron ovatum (assembly GCA_019656835.1). NCBI lineage: Eukaryota > Viridiplantae > Streptophyta > Magnoliopsida > Ericales > Ericaceae > Rhododendron > Rhododendron ovatum. The sequence goes on along the minus strand of CM033802.1, from coordinate 6,674,364 downwards.
CTTCTTTTTCCCGAATGGAAGAGAAGACATGTGAATTGCTAATGATGATATGAAGAATTGAGAAACAATCAACAACCATCACAATCACGACGCAGTCGCTACTCTCTCTCTCTCCCTCTCTTTTGGTGGGATGACACTCGCTTCGTTTTTCTTGAAAGAGTTTGCAATATCATATGTAGAGATAAGGTAACTGTATTCATAGTGTGCTACATTGTAAAGACAGTTACAGATGTTTTTTGGGTGGTTTTCTCCACATTTGCAATAGAGAAAAACAGAGAAATAGCGGAGCACGATACACCTTGCAATGACAAAAACTCGAATCAAAGAATCATGTCGAGAGCGAGGGAGCGCCGCATCCACGAAGTCATTCCTCGGTCTCAAAATTCGCAAACCTGATACAAAACCCACAAAAGCAAAGCAGAGAAGTCGAAACACTGGCGCAATATCGACACAATCACGCTAAGACGCACCATCCTGTTACACAAGAATAGAGAGAATATGTACAAGCAGAAGAAGCCCTCAAAAGGACCTACATTTATACACAGCTGAAGGTGTAGTCCCCAAGATACTAAATGGAGCTGGAACCCAGCTGGGAATACAATTACCAGAGCAGGGCCGAATCGGAAACAGCTACGCATCTAATTAAATAGATTTCCTAATTAATAGACCTCTACTAAATACTATCCTTACGTATTTATTTTTGGTATGGTTATACAGTTTCGGGTCCAAATTCAGGATGTCAACATTGTGCATCCATTTTTCGAGGAACTTTTTGGTACAACGGGTATATAACCCATTTGGTATCCGTTCTTCGCAAACACTTGACACGTGGCAAACAAAGTCTAAAACAAAATTTGAGGGCTTCAATTGTAATTCCCGTACAAACTACTCCTCTTCCCGTTCAAAGGCTCGGTTATCTTTAACTTAATTTTTTTTTATTTTGTATGTTTTGTTTGTCTTTCGAATTATTGTTAGATTCACGTGTTATTTTTGAAATTAATCATCCGTCCAAACGAGAGGGGTCTAAGAAGTACAAAGTTATGACCAAAAAAAATCAATAAAGATACAAAAAAAGTATCAACAACTATTTTTTAGAGCTTAAGTGTCGTTTTATTTGAAATTTTTCATTGATCCATATTTTTATAGATTGGGTATTTTCTCATTTTTATATCTTTCAATCCATATATAGGGTATTTTTAGCATTATAAATTGAAAGATATAAAAATTTCTTAAAATGTTCGGAATAGTAATATGGACACTCAATATGGAACGGAGGGAGTATTTGTTCGAAACTTGTTTTGGTATTTTTTACATTTCGCAACTTTTCGTTTAGCTTTTTGTCGTAATTTTTAGGGTTACTCATTCATATTGATGAAACGAATTGGTAAAGTATAAAAATATGAACCGATGAAAAATTTCAAATAAAACGACACTTAAGCTCTAAAAGACAGTTGTTTGATACTCCCTCCGTCCCTTATTTAGAGTCCAATATTCTATTTTGGGTTGTCCCTTAATAAGTATCCATTTTGTAAAGTTAGTAAGTAAAAGTTGGTGTATTGTCTATTTTGTCCCTAAAAGTAGATTCCATTTTAAAAAGTTAATGAGTAAAAGTATAATGATTATGGGTAAGCAGGAAAAGTGGAGGAAAAAGTTGACGTGAAAGGTATAATGATGATGTTTTTTTAATAAGTTGGAGTTACGAAGCAAGACACTTAAAAAGAGACGGAGGGATTACTTTTTTTCATCTTTGTTGATTTTTTTGTTGGTCATAATTTTATATTTCTTAGACTCCTCTCGTCTAGACAGATGATTAATTTTAAAAATATCACGTGAATCTAACAAAAATTTAAAAAAGACGAACAAAGCATACAAAATTTAAAAAAACAATTAAGTTAAAGATAACCAAGCCTTTGTACGGAAAGAAGAGTCGTTTGTACGGGAATTACAATTGAAGCCCTTAAATTTTGTTTTAGATTTTGTTTGCCACGTGTCAAGTTTTTTGAGAAGAAGGGATACCAAGTGCGTTATATACCCGTTGTATCAAAAAGTTTCTCCCATTTTTCCTTCTTTTTTTTGAATGATTAATTCAACATTTTTTCGAAGAGTTATTCCCCTGATGCCCTCATTTCCCTGAAACTTTGATTCCTCTTTTATGAAAAGATTCTTGTTTTTATACATCTCTTGAATTTTCGTTTCACCGGAAAAAAATAAAGTTAGCACATCTCGGGAACTAATGTTTAATTGAGTCAGATCTCACAATCTCTAACCTCTGAATTTGTTTTTCCCGAATCCTTGCTCTTGTTAGAGTTTTCATAACAAATTTGTCGCCATGAATCATCCAAGCACGATCATCGTTAGGTACAGGCCTCAAGATTGACTGCTAATACTTTGATTTTGATTTCTAGGATTTTAACTTGGTATCAGAGCCACGTCACGTTGAATCTATTCCTCCTCCCCTAATCATCCTCCGTATTTTTATCAAATTCATTTCCATACGTGAAGTAGGCCAGCTACAAGCTTAGAAAAGTACATCATGTGCGATCTGAAAGACTTTCCTAGGCCTAGCTAGTGTTATTTTTAAATTAATCTTGTGATGGGTTTTTGGAGCCATATGGCTGCCCATCCATTGTAGCCTTTTCTGTTTAAAGTCCACCAATGCGGCAATGCCCATTCCTTCCACTTGGGTAGGTGTTTGTGCCTCGGAATTGTTCATCGAGTTGATCATTCACTAAAAAAAATTAGCCGTATGTGTGCCGAGATGAACTGCCAGATCGGCCGCTCATCTTGACACCACTTTGTAGGGAGATGTTCGGCAGCATCCTCCTGTACGCAGGTGTCAATGCCCGCAGTTCCAAAAAATTTGAACTGATCCAACGTCGGTAGCCTAATGCATGATCAAATCAAATTTGAATAGAAAACATAATACAACTACTATAAGAGGATGTTTGGAGCTGAAATTTTCCATTTATCCATTATTGATTTTGGGAGTCTGAGCGCTTGGCCAGTGAGTTTGGAAATCAATCTATATTAAAATGGATTATCAGAAATGAATGGGAGAATTATAAATCCAAAAATCACCCGAAATGAGCTTTTTGGCACATATAGTTCCCCCACTTTCGCAGATTACAGTATAATTTATGATTCAAAGTTTCAGAATTTTAAAACAAGTACTCCACCTCCTAAACATTGTGGCCCATGGTGGACCAGTGCAGCTTTAAAGCCGTCCCATTATGGCCTGAAGGTCACGGATTCAATTTTTCGGAAATAGCCTATCTGTCTGCAGAAATAACGCTACGTACATCCAAACCTTTCCGGGCACAAACGGAAGCTTCGTGCACTAGATGCACATCTTTTAAGCTCCTCAGCATGCAATAGTGCTCCAATCTTCGTGCCAAGTGTGAGCCCCCACCTCCACCTACACAAATTAACCCCTTTGCTTGGGCTTGGATGGTCCGACAAACTTGTGGTCCTGTGCTCTTTTTTTAATCAGACTGCATTTTTCTGGTCATAAAGGCCACCAGGTTCAGTTATGGGTGACAGCTATGGCAATGGGGCTGTGGATCCACGTTTAAAATTTGCACCATGTCATTCGAGATTTGTTGTAAGTTAAAATAAAATTTTAGTATTAAAAAGTACTCAAAATTATTTTTCTTTTTGATGGGGTTGACCAGAACTGAAAAGAAACTGAAATTTTGTACACTTATATTAATTTGTGATTTCTTCGCATAACTAGGTATCCGACTTAGTTTGCCTGCACATTGACAAATCGTGGGTCTCTGAAGTTACCGACCGAGCAAACCTTGAGCGGTACCAATAGAGTTGATAGCACTTTGGGAGATTTCGAACTTGAGACTTTAGAATATAGTAAACTCACAAGTCTTAGGCCTTAACCACCAGGCAACCTATTGGAGTATACATGTGCCATTTCTAACGTTCAATGATTTTCATATGCACATGCCTTGGAAAAAATTTTGAGTAATACCCTGGTCGGGATGGTAGAATGGGATAGATAAGGACAGATGAGTAAATAGTGTTTTTGCACAGGAGGAAATTATTGTCGTGAGAAATGGGAACACTCCTTTGGTGAAAAAAGCCTTGGGCAGAGGGGGCTGATCTTTGTTTAAAGCAAGAAAACAACGAGGACTCTCCCTTCCTTTGGTTTTTGGAGGGCACTGGGTGCTTTGTTTTGTTGGTTGTTGGTAGGGAAAAAATTGTTCTGCCCATACCTTTTAGATCCTTACCCATTGAGAGCTTTGCTCAAATTTTAATTTAAATTCTTGCGAGTGGACGGTGGAAATGATCCTCCACAGGGACAGTCCAAGGGGGTGCAAGCGGGGTCCCGGCACACCTCCTAATTAGCCCATTAGTTCTACTATTATATTTTTGGTTTTTTGTTTGTAAAAGTTATGAAGAATGGCCCCCACATCACAAGTTGAAATCAAAATTCATGCCGTGCTTTTCCCTTGAGAAAGCATATTCCACTCATTTTCTTCCGAAAAAGTATACTTATATGATCCACTTTGGTTTTTTTTTTTTTTTTTTGTGTGTGTGTATTTGCAAGCTGAAAATGTACTTCACGATATTCTTTTTTTTTTTTTTTTTGCATACATTTCTCTGTTATTACCATTTAAGGATAAGATTTTGTTATTAATTTATGAATACATGTGATTTGGTCCCCTACATTGTACCATTAAGAATTCTACATCTATTGGTCTTCCAAGATTAAGGTGCGTGTAAGCTTCCCGAACACCTGGGTTGTTTAAAAAAAAAAATAGATCCTTACCCATGGATGAAGACAAACAAAAACAGAAAAAAAAAAAAAAAAGCCAAAATGAGGCAGATATAACCATGGATTTTATAGTAGTTCCTTGGATTTTCTCTAGTTGTCTTTGCCAAATACCTTAATTGCCAACAATTTGACTAGATTTAAGAATCCCATTTGATGTAACTGTGAATTTAAAAAATGAGGAGAGAAAAGGTGGGTGGATCTTAGAATTTTCGACATTCTAAATTGCTTGGAGCATGCTTATCTTTTTGCTTTTCAGTTTGACTCATTCAAAGCCAGAATTTCCTACAACTTGTGGAACTGATTGAGATGAGTTAGTGAATAAAGAAACATAGATATGTGCAAAACATATAATAATTGTGCAATATGTTAAAAGTCCAGTGGCAGCTTCAAAAGCAGACAAGGTTGGGCGAAAATACTTTTGTTTTGTGAATAAAGAAATATAGTTTTGTTTTTTGTTTTGTCTTTTGTTTTTTGTTTTTTACTCCAATTGCTAGGATGGTAACAGTTGCTAGTAGAAGCTACCAGTAGAAGAGATTTGGATAGCAAGATCCTTCCAAATGAGATTTGGATTTCGTAAGTGGCAGGCGTGATCACTTTTGGGGTCATATCATCGTGCAGCCTTTTCTGGATAACCAGATCCTTTCAAGTGAGATAGAGAGTCTCCAACACCCCCCTCACGTGGTGATCACTTTTAATTGGGGTCATATCATCTTCCATCCTTTTCTGAATAACAAGATCCTTCCAATTGAGATAAAGAGTCAAGGCCACATTGGATTTCGTAAGTGGCATCGGTTGATTCGGCTTATTTATCATCATATGAATTTAGTAAAATTGTGGAAAACAAAGTTAAAAATTAATTCTGAAGATACTATTTTTCGATGTCAAAGTTACACGATATTCTGTCGGGAGCATTTAAATTGGAATGGAGGGAGTCTTTCATTCCATAACCAAGCAATATGAGACAACTTCTCTATCTCAAACATAAATAAGAGAGAGCTATGGTACACAGAACACACCCAAATAATTAAACGATAGAACGATTTTATGTAGAGAAATGATGTTGCCACTCCCTTTTTTATTAATGTCACTCCCCTATAAACGTATTTTTGCACCAAAAATATCCTTGGAGTAGAGTGACGTTAATAAAAAAAGAAAAGAAGAAGAGTGGCAAAATCAACACCTTTTATGTACTTCCATCATACTCATATGGACACTGAGAGACACAATAAATGAGTTCTTGTCTGTTTCCGAGACACATCCTTTTTGGAAGAGATTTTGTTCTCCTAATAGAGATGGAGAGTCCAACTAATCCCACTTGACTAATTAATGCTGAAAGCATAATCTGCAATTAGGTCATGTGATTGTGGTACTTATTTTCCTGTTTTTTGTTCCAAAACAGCAGTTTAAGCAAATGAAGAATTAATGGTTGGACGGATATTACAATTTCAATCTTAGAAAGGGCTTGAATCGAAGCAAAGGGCTTGCATCTTTTTTTCATCAAAATATGTCAAATATCCCCATAAATGTAGAATGAGCCATAAACCTCAAGATTGTAATGTAAGGACTCCAAAATCGGCCACAGAATGTGCCCGTATGGATAAAAATTTTACAAGTCGGTCTTATCCGCACATTTTCTTCAAAAAATGCTCACACACGCACATTCTATTATCAGTTCAATAGTGTTTGTGTCCGAGTGTTTATTTATGTCGTCATTAGCTTGAAACAGAGAGGGCATGGGGCTCCATGAATGACAATTGCTTGGGCATGGTTCTGCTCAGAGACTGCTCATATGTTGGCATTTGTTCATTTTCATTGACAAGAAAATTGAATTCTAAAGAACAGAGAAAATAATTTTGTTTCCCACTAAGGTTGTTTCCCACAACAAAAAAGAAAAAGAAAATGACAGGAAAAAGGAACAAGATCCCCCCTTTGAGATCCAATATTGCCCCTTTTGCTTTTGAAAAACTCTCCCACCACTTCTTTCTAAACAGCTTCTAACAGTCTCTGCATCATCATCATCAGCAGCAGCTGTAGCAGCACTGCTTGCTGAATAGTTCACCTCATCCCCAAATTCCTTCCAAACCACCTGCAAAAAGAATAAAGGTTCACAGTTAAAGACTGAGCTATTTCTGATATTTGATAGAATTTTAGTTTTTCGTCAAATTTTTTTTAGATTAATCATTTGTATCGACCAGAGAAATCACAAGAAGGACTAATTTTTAAGAAGACACGTAACCGATGTTATACAATTCTAAAGACTAATCTTGGCTGAAATTACAATTGTGAACCTAACTGGTTTTGCTGAAGTTGGTTTCCTGACATTGGAAACTGGAAGAAATCGAAAGGCTCGTCATGGAATATCGCAGATCTCCCCTGCGTTGATCCATTGTTGGTTTCAGAATGGGTTGCCGACCACCCTTGCGAAAAGTCAAGCGCGTTCTCCATTGAAGCTTCCTCGTTTGTAAGTGGGTAATTGTTCTGCCAAAATTGAAGCAACAGTACTATAGTTATTTTCCTAGAACACCAAATGGTTAATTCAAACTCAGAGAGCATATTAAAACTCGACATGTGTTTTCCCGTAAGATACACAATGTCACTTTTTGCGACTACATAACTTGAACAAGCTACCGTCAAGAATAGACATATATAAGTACAAGGGGTACAAAATAGATTGATTTTGGAAAAGTGATGGTAGAACTTGGTCCAAATCCGAAAAATGGTTTCAGAGCAGAGATGATATGTTTTGAGAAACGAAAATCCCATTGTGAGGCAGGATGATGTTACTCCATGTGACCGCTTTAAAAACAGATTCCAAGTAAGTACAATGTAAGATGCTATGAAGAAACAACAATGAAAGGTTTTTTTTTTATTACAACTCATGATTTGGATGTAAATATACCTGGGAGAAGTTGCAAATAGGAGAGCTAGCAGTGTCATCAAGGAAAGAAGGGTCATCTTCCTCAACCTCCCGACCCCGATTCCCTCTCTTTTGCTCTCTATTTCCTCCGTTCTTCAACAATGCAGCATCTACGGCAGCGCGACAGAAAAACCCACTACCGACATTGCCGAGACACTCCTCCTCGTGAAAAATCCGAGGCCCCGAAGACGCATCCGAAACCATGGACAAGTCCTCTTCCTTCGCCTCTTCTTCTTCTTCATCCTCCGACACGCTCTGTTTCTCCGTTTTCCTCCTTTTGGAAGGGTGCGGAGAGAGAATGGAGTGTTCCAGGTATAGAGTCCAGCCAGATTCACAACCACTACTGCATTCCGAATCCAACATATCGTCCATTTCAGTTAGAAAACGAAGAGGCCTCTGTAGAAAGCCCTGGTTTTATGAACAGGGGAGCTGGATTAGAAAGAGGTGGACTGGGGGGTTATAAATGCGCACGCTTATCTCGGCAAGGATTAATGGCGATCAAAGCGAATCCAGGGGTCAGAATCGTAGGCTTGTTTTGTACTGGTGACTCACCCACCCATAAAGGATCTCTGTGTGTGATTCAATTTTCGCCACTTGGGCTGGGGTTTTTGCGGGTATTGTCGTGTATCGGTAAATTTATGTGTCTACGTAGTATGCGTAGAGCTTGGAGAGAGAGAGAGAGAGAGAGGTGGGGGAACTGAGCCACGACTGATTCACATGACACACAGCGAGGCACCGCGTACGCTCTTTAACAAAAAGCGGGTCCGGTGCACACCTATCCCGTGAGCTTCGCAAAGCGTCCCCCCCACCCCACCCAATAAATGTTCTTTGGGGAAAAAGGCAAATCGGGAGAGAGCAACATGTTGTAGTGCGCAATTCAAGTCGTCTGTTTCTTCAATCGATGATTCAGATTAATTGTTAACTTTCACAGGTAAAAAATAACAAATGTATATATGAACTTTGTTGAAATGAACAGCCTGAATGATCACTATAACCCGTAGTAACTTGCTCAATATAGGGTCCTGGGTCAAAAAAAAAAAAAAGAGAGGCTGTTGAACCCATAAATGGGCGTTTTATCATCCAAACCGTTACTTAATAAAACTCGACGTGCTGTTTGGTCTTCATAAAAACTGAAACTAAATAATTACTGATTGACTATCTTGAAATCGTATTTACAAAACCACATGCGCCGTGCATATATTCAAGATGAATCTAATTCCTTTGCTAGGTTATTGTGCCCGATCGATCAACTTGATTTTTTTTTTCTTTTACAAAATTTTTCTTGCGTAAGATTATCATAAAATAAACCGTTTGAACCGCGTCCTCGGACTCAAAACAACACCCATTTAGCGGGCACAATAAGCATCCATCTAGGGGGCACATTTTCTTAGTTATCTTGTTACGCGTTGTGAAGGTATTTTTCTCAACTTACAAATTAAGGGCCCGGATTATTAACAATCTAAGTTTTTGACTCAAGAGGATAGTCTAGATCTGGACTACGCACAAATATAATAGTTCGTTTGAATTTGCTCGGTACAATAATTGCAGAAATGGACAAATCAAGATTTGGACTGTCCCGTCCAAGAGAGAGGATCCAATTCCAATGATAGAAATTGGGGAAAAAGCATATTTTGGGGCTTGGTTAAGACACGAGATTACGTAATAATTAATCTTTTGGTCTCCTTGCTGTGAGGTCATTAGTGGCAACTCGGAGAGTAAAAATCCGTTGAGTTCTGTACTGTCAACTGTGTTTCCATAAAGCCACGTGCCGCATACACGAACCCACACACACACATGTGAGCACGTGTGCACCCCTGCAGATTTCCACACATGCATGCACGTGCGCTCGCACTTCAATCTAAAATCCCCTGCTACCAAAACTTTTTACACTGTAGTTTACCAGATTCAATATTACACACACTTGCTTAATTATATTCTTTGCTACAATTACCAATGCAATGTAAAAATAAAAAAATAAAAGCTTCAAAATTTCATTCACTAATAAATTAACTAGTTGATTCTGAAAGCTCTTAACCTATTTTAATTTGTCTAAAAAATCAAATTAATTAAGCATCAATACAATGTGAGATAAAAAAGATGCAACCATTGCGATTAGGAATTGGAAAGGCACTCTTGTTAATGGATCGGTCGGTTCAGTTAAAACTTTTTCGCCTCTCTCCAAGGAGAATTACTGGCTATCCATCAAGCGTATGGAATGGGCAAAAGACTTCGAGCTTACAGAGTGTTCTGATCAAATCAGATAGTCAAGCGGCCATCAAGCTTAATGTATCTGATCAATTGGTCCCACCATGGGACGTTTCTGTAGTGGTTTGGGACATCAAAAGGTTGGGTGTGGAAATGAAGATCGAGTTTGGCTGGATCAAGAGGACGGCGGACAAGCTTACCCGTGTGGTGGCGACGAAGGCAATTAAGGGCCAATTTAATTAGGGTTAGTAGGATTTTTTTTGTTTTTGTTTTTTGAGATAACACAAAACAATAATCAAAACGAACGGACACAGTCTATCTCACGAAAGACAACCATGGGGGGAATCGAACAGGAAGGAATACACTCTCCGGTCCCAAACACATGGATTTATTTTGGAGTTAGTGCAAAAGCCGATAAACAAGGAAATAATTAGTGTATGGAATCAGTTGATTCAGACAGTAGAGATGTGTTGATGGACACGGTAATTAAGATTACGAACATGATGAGTGCTAAGATTAGTGTGTGCTGACCCCAGTCAAAATTAAGCCTAATTAACAACTGCTTAAAACTCTCGCCATGTGCTCCCACCTCTTGGATCACTCACCAATTAGAGTAGTAGTAATTAATTAATGTTCAATTTTGTTTAAGGAATTGGATTGGATTAACCACATTGAAATATTTAAAATGCACCCCGAAAAAATGTCTTTAAATGCCTGTAACGCAGGAAGTTTATTTATAGGAGGCCAAAAAAAAAAAAAACTTATCTGGAATATGAAAAAATTATGGACGAACAAGCTTTATTTTGACTGGGCTAGCTAAAAGATTCCTATCAAGATTTTGAGGGGATTAGAAAATTAAACTTGATAATCAATATCAAAATACAGGTAAATCTTGTGCATAAGATTTTTTCCATGGTTCATTCTTTCGTAATTATAATATATCGGCCATGTCAGAAAAAAAATATACTACATCGGCCACATAATATTGAATCTAGCTTCTGAGCACAATTCGTATAATTTCGGTAATTAAAAAGTGCTTTTTAACGGTTCAAATTTTAAAAGCAACTTTTGCAAGTAAGATAAGAAACCAAAAAGAGTCTCCTTTTTTTTTTTTTTAACATGTGAATTTTACCGAGATAGACATTTGAGATACAATTGCGAAAACTTCTTCTGTGTGGCTCGGATGACACACGAAACAGGGGGGGGGGGAAAAAAGAGATGGCCTTGAAAGGTTACTAAAGCCCTTTCCAGCTCATGTATGGGCCCAAGAATAGACTGTAGATGGTCAGAGTTTTGGGCCCCATGAGCCCAGCAAAGATGACTAGCAACTCCAGTCCATCCGTGTCTATGTAAAAGTCCTGTCGAATTTAGGGTAGTGAGAGATTTACGCACCCGAACTGTCTATTGCATTTTTAGATGACTCAGATTTGAAGAGAGAAAGTGTTGAGGTGAAAGGAGAGAGAGGATTTAAATTCCAGCCATCCAAAAGTATATTGGACAGCCCGGTTGTGCCGAGCGGGTACCACATGGAATCCCACCCCGCACCGAAAAATTTCTCTTTTTTAACAAGACTTTTCGAGTAAAAAAAAAAATCTATAATAAAGAAATTCGTCAAATCACAGATACAGACATACAGTGCATGTTGCAGATTTGTGGGGCTTTGCCATGTTGGAGGTGTAATCCCATCTCGTGGAGAGATTATTCAGTGTCCCTACACCACGTGTCTCATAATGTTTTTTTGGCCAATTGCTGGTGGGACCTCCATATTTATTTCAGATCTGCTATGGGTACATCATTTGGTGTACACCAAGTATACACCTCCTTCTATGGGATTCACTTAAGAGTCCCATACAAATGATCAGATCCTCTCAATATTTTTAAAATATTTTTTTAAGCAGTGGTGTAAAAATTCAGCTCCGTCAGATATCTATAAACACTTGATCGATTCTATGCCCAATTTCCTATCAACAAATCAGGCGTAGAATCGATCAAGAATTTACCGATATCTAATGGAGTTGATTTTTTACAATGATACTTAAAAAAATATTTTGAAAAAGTTGAACGTCTCCGATCATTTAGATGAGATCTCTACGTGGGTTTTATAGAAGGCAGTGTACATTTGGTGTATGCGGCATTGAATAATTTATGCAACCAATGACATTGTGGAGTAGCCAAGTGGCCCAACCACTAGTCTCTGACAACAGCTGCCGAAGAATCGGCAACACTGGATCATTACCAGGCGGCCGACATGCAACTGAAACATCAGTGAATTAAACTGAATTTCCGCATTTTTTCCCTCCTCTTTGATTTGATAGGGGCAAGAAGCCAAACTATTTAGGTGGTGTTTCATTTTCTTTGAAAAAGAAATTTTTAAAAAAATATGATATTTTTAAGTTTAAAAATTATATATTTATGTAAATAATTTTTTTATCAGTATAAATCTTATTTAATAGATCTTATTGAGATCTTTAAAAATGTGCAAAAAAAATTATTTTTCTTTTTTGTTATATTTGAATTTGAAATTACCTAATTTTTTGAAAAGAATATTTAAAAAGAAAGTGGAACGGGGTCTTACCCTTGGGTCACCGTTGCGTGAAGCCCCTTGATTTGTCCAACATCACACATTTACATGAACCAATGGCTAAGTGTATGAATTTTATGTAAAGGTGTGATAAACTGATAATAAAGAGGAATTTGGCTTGTCTACAGTTCAATTTTGGACTGCAGATGTGTGGTTCAAGTGATCACTCTCGTCAGATGAAGTTTTTAAGAGTTCAAATTTATTTTTAATTTATGACTGATAATAAACAATTATGATTGGTAACAAATTTAACAAATTTGAACCATTAATTTTTAAGATAAACGATTCAGATAGGACCCACGCCCTTCTTTGTAGTTGACTGCAAAGAATTCGGGTTCAATAAAGAGCCCCGAGATACTATGGACTATGGAGTACTTCAAAAGTTTAGAGTCCATTATTTAATGTAAAATGGGCCATATCGCCGTAATATGATTGGATTGATGTACAATGCGTTTTTGTCACGCTTCTATTGGAGGAATGATTTGGGACGTCTTGTTTCATAAGGCTTATAATATTTTATTTTCCTTGACATATTATAATATCTAATTAATTTTAATATTTTGCATAAATAGTATATTTTGCATTTAACGAATCAGATCATCACTAAAATATTTCATTTTCCTTGACATATTATAATATCTAATTAATTTTAATATTTTACATAAATAGTATATTTTGCAATTACCGAGTCAGATCCCACTAAAAAAATCACATGACTATCCATTCTTCTACGGAGTATTTTTTTTAAAAACGGAAACATATATTCATAACCAACGGTACAAAAAATCTAAAAGGTTCTAACAAAAAGAAGAAAAAAATAACAACAAAATAAAAACCTGTCCAAAACTATGAGATAAAATGGTGGAGACCACCGATCCGCGCATCGAGGTGGCTTAGAGAAAAGTACACGTTATCATTTGTTTACTACGAAATGGACATTTCTTTCTCTGGCCCATGCGTACTGAACACTCTAGCTTGTCTCATCTATTTCACTATTTCAGTCCAAATTTTGAATACCCCCAGATAGCTAGGTAGGAGTACAAGTTAATGGAGATCAAAGAAGATGGCAATTGCTTCCACGAAGTCAAAATCACAGACCAAGATGGTCTCCTCCGAACCATCAAGGTTCCAGTGGTCCAACAACTCGCCCTCAACGGCCTCAAACACTTGCCCGACCGGTACATAAACGTGCCACTGGATCACCCAGTTGTCTCATCTTCTGTCTCCGATCCGTCTCAGACCTTTCCGGCTATAGATGTGGCCCAATTGAGAATTAGGCCGGGATCGGAGGGTCTGGGGCGGGCCCAAGAGCTTGTTAAGCTTGCTAGGGTGGCTAAGGAATGGGGTTTGTTCTTGATCGTCAACCATGGGATAGAGGATTCCGTTTTGCGTGGCGTCGAGGATGTCGTGAGGGGATTTTTCGAGTTGTCGTTTGAGGAAAAGAAATTGAGCGTCGGGACGTACATGAACGTTGACAACATGGGTTACGGGCACAATTTCGTGAGGTCGGAGAATCAACGGTTGACTTGGATTGACCGGTTGGCAATGAAGGCTGCTCCTAGGGAAGCAAGCGAAGGACTCCTTGTTTGGCCTCAAAATCCAGCCAATTTCAGGTAAGTAAACAAAATTACACAAAAAAGGGAAAAAAGTTACGGTCGACTCCTTTGGGGTTAGTCCATACGAAGCATTTGTTCAAGTTTCAAGTGGTCTACTACTAGTGAGTGGATTTATGTCTTATGGTTAGGGTTGTAAATGAACCGAGCAGCTCGCGAGCTCGGCTCGGTTCGGCTCGTTAAGGCTTGACTCGTTAAGGCTAGTTTAGTAAACGAGCTGAGCTCGAGCTCAAGTATTCAGCTCGTTTACTAAACGACCCGAGTAGAGTTCGTTTGACAAAAACTTGGCTCGTTAAGGGAGGCTTAACTCGATTAAAGAGGCTCGTTTAGTAAATGACTAAGCTCGACTCATCAAGACTCGAGCCGAGCTCGAGTTCTTGGCTCTTTAAATAAACTAGCCGAGCTCGAGCTCGCCGAAGCTCGGTTCAGCTCGGCTCGTTTACACGCCCACTTATGATCCTCAAAATTAATCAAGGTGCGTAAGCCGGCCTAGACTTCTGGTTATAAAAAGAACTTTTTACTGACGAAAGACATGTGATTCAGGTGGAAATTAACACTTTCAAATAATCTATAGTCCATAAGAAACAAACTGTTGATCTGCACAGGGTTTCTTGCGTTTTGCCTTTTTAGGCATAATTTAGGCCTCGTTCCGCTAAGATTATTTTTTAAAGCATTTATTTTTCGTTTTACGAGATAAATTATTCTCTCACAATATATCACTTTTAATTCAAAAACGAGCTAGGCCTTAGTTTCAACTTGGAGTTTTTAGATGCCAACCATGTTTTTTAGCCTCTTTTCTTCGTTGCAGGCAAGTCATGGAGGAATATGTAGAGGGAGCAAGAAAAGTCTGCAACCACTTACTAGAGGCCCTAGCAGAATCCCTTTCACTAGAAAAACATGTTTTCCTCCGAAACTTGGATTCCAAGAGCAGTGAAATCAACGTAAGGGTTAACTACTACCCACAATGCCCGAGGCCAGACTTGTCCCTGGGCATAACTCCACACTCCGATGGAAGTGCATTAACCTTCCTGATGCAATTTGGTGGCACCGGAGGGCTTCAAGTGCTCAAAGACGAGAAATGGGTCACGGTGCCATGGCCAGAAAATATGTTGCTAGTCAGTGTGGGAGATTTGTTGGAGATAATGAGCAATGGGAGGTTAAAGAGCGCTTGGCACCGCGTGGCGACAAAGGCCGATGGTGAGCGATTATCAGTTGCTTTGTTTTACAATCCACCGTCTGAGGCAGAGATCGAACCTGTGAAGGACGAAGGACCGAGCAATGAGAGTTACAAGAAGGTGATTGTTGGGGACTACGTGAGAAATTTGTATAAGATTAGCCCTACAATTGATAAGCAGGCTATAAATTTTGCAAAGATTTGATCATTAGTTCGAGTGATTAATGTGGTGAATGTTGTAATGTATGCGACAATGACACCCTCAAGTTATCAAAATATTTGGGTCGTGATCTCAACAGGACCCTATGTTGTGTAACGATCTCTAGACATACCTTTCGTCTTGAATTTCGCAGTTTATGAAATCTATTACTACGACTTATAATTCTAAAAACATGGCGCACCGTCCCAATATTTTGAACGAGTTTTATGTACATATTATGTTGTTTGTGTATCAATTTCCTAGTTTCCTTTTATGATTAAAAAAGTGATACAAATTAAGTTGCTATTGGTGTTTCATATATACAAAAGATATTGATTGCAAATCAGCTTGAAAAATAAATCTCGGTACATGTCCAAACTAACGCTAATAGAAATTGGTTTTGTGGCCACCCTATTTTGTCACAACCCTAGATGGTCTGAGCATTGGAGCACCGGAAGGAATAAAATTTTACAACACAACTCCGAACATAATTGCATTCAAAATCGGTCTGATCGGTGCAATGAATCTACATACATCAGACGATGGCAGATCAATTCTAGGATTGCGTGTTGTAGAGTTGTAGACATTGTGGGCCGTCGCCACGCGGGAGGTTTCATCGCGTAGCCACCAAAGCTCCAATCGCAATAAATCATATTCCAGAACAAAAGGCTAGAGTCCATTCTTATAAAGCACAAGCCAGAGCTAAGACAAAGCTGAAGTCCATTTCGATGCAGAAATGCAAAGGGTACAGCAAATCCCGTACAGCAGTCGCGCACAGATCCATTTTGCGTCCGTCTCGGGTCTCACAAAGATGATCGGAGCCGCTCATTTTGTTCAATATATATCGTTTAGGGTCCCTCTAAAATTTCATCTCAATCCGA
>CM033802.1:6472905-6657905 GCA_019656835.1 Rhododendron ovatum | reverse complement strand
TACTAGTAAGGGCGTTTACGAATCATACAACTTTGATTCAGAATTTGGCCTGAATTTCTGAAGCAAAGTTGGATGATTCGTAAACGCCTTTGCCGGTATCAGATTGAGATGATTTTTTACAGAGACCCTAAACAATATATTAAGAACCAAATGAGCAGCTCCGATTATATTTGTGAAACCTGAGATGGGCACAAAATGAATCTGTACGCGGCTGCTGTACGTGGGTTGATGTACCTGTAGCAGAACTGATTTCGATGTAAGACGGGGGGGCCATATTGTGATTGTTTCGTGTAAAAATGTGTTTCGGCTACGGTCCCATTTTTATGATTTAATGACCTTTTATTGTTGTGTAAGCCTCAATTTTGTACTGCTTCCGTCCCATAAAAAACGGCCAAAATTATTACTGGTACCTTTCAAAAAATATCTACAGTATGCAATTTATGATATTATTTATGGTTGTAAGAACTTTGTTTAATAATATTGAATGAGTTTTGTCAAATAAGATTCATATTGCATATAAAAAAAGACTTACAAATTAAGGAGATATATAGATTATACAATGAAAAATGTGACTGAATAGTTATTTTAGACATCCTTTGTGAGATAGAGGCAGTATTTCGTAGAACTTTCTTAATACCTAATTGATAACTATCTCTTTTTTTTTTTTTTTGGCATGACGACTCATATCAGTACCTAACATTTATTTTGACAACTCAAGTGTTCGGACCGCATGCAAAGGCGGAGGTATGTAGGGCCCGGGGAGGCCCAGCCCCGGCTCCCCGAGCGTCCAAATTTTAAAAAATTTATTTTATATACATACTTGATTTTAAATATTATTGATAATTATTCGTGTATAGTTACTTATAATCTTAATAATTTTGCTTTGATTTGATAAAAAACTGGTTATTTTACATTTTTATTTCTCAATTTCTTTCATAAATAAAAAAATAAACACGTGACAGTTGAATTAGTCTAAAGAATCAATGTAATTTACAAATGTAATTGAAAAGCAAAAATCTTATAGTATAATAACTATATGTTCCGATAAAAATATATATGTTTGTCAAGCCGACGCCCCTAGATAACAAAATCCTTACTCCATCACCGACCACATATAACCAGTAGGTATTTTACACATACTTCTTAAGAAGTCAAGTCAAGATGAATTACGTTATGATGGGTCCATCTGAAATGGACATCATTTTCTCTTGCTTATAGTACTCCACCACAGTCACCTCCTCATCACACTCATTAAACTTTACTCGTGCTAAACCTTCAATACCTAGACAGAAACAAGTTAATGGAAATCCAAGAAGATGGCGTTTGCTACCATGAAACCAAATTCATAGACGAACATGGTCTTATCCGATCCACAAAGGTTCCAGTGGTCCAACAACTCGCCCTCACTGGCCTCAAAGACTTGCCCAATCGATTCATAAGCGTGTCACAGGATCACCCAGTTGTCTCGTCCTCTATCCTCGATGCCTCTCGGGCCTTTCCAACAGTAGACGTGGCCTCATTGGGAAATGGGCTGGATTCGGAGGGTCTGGGGCGGACCCAAGAGCTTGTTAAGTTAGCTAGTGTAGCTAAGGAATGGGGTTTGTTCTTGGTCATCAACCATGGGATAGAAGATTCAGTTTTGCAAGGTGTTGAGGATGTTGTGAGGGGATTTTTTGGGTTGTCGTTCGAGGAGAAGAAATTGAGTGTCGGGACATATATGGACGCGGATAATTTGGGTTACGGCCAGAATTTCGTAAGGTCGGAGGAGGAACCGTTGGGTTGGATTGATCGGTTGGCCATGAAGGCTGCTCCAAGTGAAGCAAGTCAAGGACTCCTTGTTTGGCCTCAAAATCCAGCCAATTTCAGGTAAGCAAATACAAAATTGCACTCAATCTGATTCATGTTTCAATAAGAATCAAGAAAAAATCAGATCTGAATATCTATCAACGGTGAAATGGATACTTTTGTTACAGAGAACTTAGCGATCCACCGGCCGATATATTGTTCCTAAAGTACCACTAATAACTTGATGTCACAACCTAACACATGCAATTCCTCGTAAACAAATTTAAGCTGCTTCTTCCATGGCAGGCAAGTCATGGAGCAATATGCAGAGGAAGCAAGAAAAGTGTGCAACCATTTACTAGAGGCTTTTGCAGAATCCCTCTCACTAGAGAAACACGTTTTCCTTGAAAACTTTGATTCCGAAAACAGCGAAATCAAAGTGAGGGTAAACTTCTACCCACCATGCCCAAGGCCAGACTTGGCCTTGGGCCAACCTCCACACTCAGACGCAAGTGCACTAACTTTACTAATGCAGTTTGGTGCCACCGGAGGGCTCCAAGTCCTCAAAGACGCGAAATGGTCATGGTGCCATGGCCAGAAAACACGTTGCTAGTCAGTGTGGGGGATTTGATGGAGATAATGAGCAATGGGAGGGTAAAGAGCTCATGGCATGGTGGCGACACTGGCTGATGTGGAGCGATTCTCAGTTGCTTTGTTTTATAATCCACCGCCCGAGGCGGAGATTGAACCTGTGGAGGGTGAAGGGCCAAGCGATGAGAGTTACATGAAGGTGGTGGTGGGGGAGTATGCGAGGAATTCTTATAAATATAGCCTTGCAATTGATAAGCAGCCTATGATGAATTTTGCCAAGAATTGATCAGTTCGAGTTATGTGGTGAATGATGTAATGTGTGTGACAGTGATAGCCTCAAGTTACCAAAATAATTGGGTTGTGTGATTCTCTGTCATGGAATGATCTATAAACGTACTTTTCGTCTTGAGAATTTCGTAGATAATGAAATTCGTTAAAGTTAAAAGAGGGAGAGAGAGAGAAGGGGAAAGGTAAAATTTGAAAGTAACAAAAAAGATGGTGGTTAAAGTTATTTTTGTAAATAGTAAAAAATAGAGTTAAAGTAATTTTTGATAAATAGTAAGAAAAAAAAGAACATTATTGCATATTTTTTTACCAATAAAAAAAGAAAGAGTTAAAAGTAATTTTTGAATGTAAAAAGTAAAAATAAAATAAAAAGTTAACGCCTTCCGTTAGCTCCATCCGTTAGGACTAGACGGAATTGGACGGCAGGGGCCTAATTGTTAACGGAATGCTAAGTTTAGGTGTTTTTTTGCAAGTTGTCAGAAAGTTCATAGGTTTTTTTGAAATTTTCCCTTAAAAAAATAGGGTAATGATTGGAGAAAGAAGTAGGATAATGATTAAAAAATAAAACTAAAATGGCAAACGAACACTACCACAGTATATTTTGCAATTAACGAATCAGATCATCACTAGAATATTTCATTTTCCTGGACATATTATAATATCTAATTAATTTTAATATTTTACATAAATATTATATTTGGCAATTAATGAATCAGATCATCACATATTAACGAATCAGATCATCACATATTAAAAAAAATCACATGACTGTATCCATTCTTTTATTTTTTTTAAAAACGGAAACATATATTCATAACCAAAAGTACAAAAAATCTAAAAGGTTCTAACAACAAGATGAAAAAAATAACAACAAAATAAAAGTATGTCCAAAACTATAAGATAAAATGGTGGAGACCACCGATCCGTGGATCAGAGAAAACACGCTATCATTTGTTGACTACGAAATGGACATTTCTTTCTCTGGCCCAAACATACTGAACACTCTATTCTCATCTATTTCAGTCCAAATTTTGAATACCCCCAGATAGGTAGGAGTACAAGTTAATGGAGAACAAAGAAGACGGCAATTGCTTCCACGAAGTCAAAATCACAGACCAGGATGGTCTCCTCCGAACCATCAAGGTTCCAGTGGTCCAACAACTCGCCCTCAATGGCATCAAACACTTGCCCGACCGGTACATAAACGTGCCATCGGATCACCCAGTTGTCTCATCCTCCGTCCCCGATCCGTCCCAGACCTTTCCGACTATAGACGTGGCCCAATTGAGAATTGGGCTGGGATCAGATGGTCTGGGGCGGGCTCAAGAGCTTGTTAAGCTTGCTAGGGTGGCTAAGGATTGGGGTTTGTTCTTGATCGTCAACCATGGGATAGAGGATTCCGTTTTGCACAGCGTTGAGGATGTCGTGAGGGGATTTTTCGGGTTGTCGTTTGAGGAGAAGAAATTGAGCGTCGGGACGTATATGAACGTTGACAACATGGGTTACGGGCAGAATTTCGTGAGGTCGGAGAATCAACGGTTGACTTGGATTGACCGGTTGGCGATGAAGGCTGCTCCTAGGGAAGCAAGTGAAGGACTCCTTGTCTGGCCTCAAAATCCAGCCAATTTCAGGTAAGTAAACAAAATTACACAAAAAGGAAAAAAAGTTACACTCGACTCCTTTGGATTCAGTCCATACGGAGCATTTGTTTTGGCTTTAAGTGGATCCCCATTGGTGGACAGTGAATTTGTGCCTTATGGTCCTTGGGATTAGTCAAGGTGCGTAAGCCGGCCCAGACTTCTAGTTATAAAAAGAAACTTTTTACTAAGGAAAGATCATGTGATTCAGGTGGAAATCAAGACTTTGAAATAATCTATAGTCCATAAGATACAAACTGTTGATCTGCACATGGTTTCATGCGTTTCACCTCTTTGAGGCATAACTTAGGCCTCATTCCACTAAAATTCTTTTTTAAAAGTATTTATTTTTCGCTTTACGAGACAAGTTATTCTTTCACAATATTTCACCTTTAATTAAAAAACGAGGTCTTAGTTTCGACTTGGGGGGTTTTTAGATGCCAAACCATTTTTTTAAGCCTCTTTTCTTCATTGCAGGAAAGTCATGGAGGAATACGTAGAGGGAGCAAGAAAAGTCTGCAACCACCTACTAGAGGCCCTAGCAGAATCCCTTTCACTAGAAAAACATGTTTTCCTCCGAAACTTGGATTCCAAGAGCAGTGAAATCAACGTAAGGGTTAACTACTACCCACAATGCCCGAGGCCAGACTTGTCCCTGGGAATAACTCCACACTCCGATGGAAGTGCATTAACCTTCCTGATGCAATTTGGTGCCACCGGAGGGCTCCAAGTGCTCAAAGACGAGAAATGGGTCATGGTGCCATGGCCAGAAAATATGTTGCTAGTCGGTGTGGGAGATTTGATGGAGATAATGAGCAACGGGAGGTTAAAGAGCCCTTGGCATCGCGTGGCGACAAAGGCCGATGTGGAGCGATTATCAGTTGCTTTGTTTTACAATCCACCGTCTGAGGCAGAGATCGAACCTGTGAAGGTTGAAGGGCCAAGCAATGAGAGTTACAAGAAGGTGATTGTTGGGGACTACATGAGGCATTATTATAAGATCAGCCCTACAATTGATAAGCAGGCTATAAATTTTGCAAAGATTTGATTAGTTCGAGTAATTATGTGGTGAATGTTGTAATGTACGCGACAATGACACCCTCGAGTCATCAAAATATTTGGGTCGTGATCTCAACCTGACCCTTTGTTGTGTAATGATCTCTAAACAAACCTTTCGTCTTGAATTTCGCAGTTTATGAAATCTATTACTTCAACTTGTAATTCTAAAAACATGGTGCACCGTCCCAATATTTTGAACGAGTTTTATGTACATATTATGTTGTTTGTGTATCAATTTCCTAGTTTCCTTTTATGATTAAAAAAGTGATACAAATTAAGTTGCTATTGGTGTTTCATATATACAAAAGATATTGATTGCAAATCAGCTTGAAAAATAAATCTCGGCACATGCCCAAACTAACGCTAATAGAAATTGGTTTTGTGCCCACCCTATTTCGTCACAACCTTAGGTGGTCCGAGCATTGGAGTACCGGAAGGAATAAAACTTTACAATACAACTGAGAACATAATTGCATTCAAAATCGGTCTGATCGATGCAATGGATCCATATACATCAGACAACAGACAGATCAATTTTAGGATTGCGTGTTGTAGAGTTGTAGACATTGTGGGCCGTCGTCACGCGGGAGGTTTCGTTGCTTAGCCAACAAAGCTCCAATCGCAATAAATCATATTCCAGAACAAAAGGCTAGAGTCCATTCTTATAAAGCACAAGCCAGAGCTAAGCCAAAGCTGAAGTCCATTTCGATGCAGAAATGCCAAGGGTACGGCAAATCCCGTACAGCAGTCGCGCACAGATCCATTTTGCATCCGTCTCGGGTCTCACAAATATGATCGGAGCCGCTCACTTTGTTCAATATATATCGTTTAGGGTCCCTCTAAAATTTCATCTCAATCCAATACCAGTAAGGGCGTTTACGAATCATACAACTTTGATTCAGAATTTGGCCTGAATTTCTGAAGCAAAGTTGGATGATTCGTAAACACCTTTACCGGTATCAGATTGAGATGATTTTTTACAAAGACCCTAAACAATACATTAAGAACAAAATGAGCGGCTCCGATCATATTTGTGAGACCTGAGATGAGCACAAAATGAATCTGTGCGCGACTGCTGTTCGTGGGTTGCTCTACCTATAGCAGAACTGATTTCGATGTAAGACGGGGGGGGGGGGGGGGGGGGGGGGGGGGGGGGGGGGGGGGGGGGGGGGGGGGGGGGGGTCATAGTGTGATTGTTTCGTGTAAAAATGTGTTTCGGCTACGGTCCCATTTTTATGATTTAATGACATTTTATTGTTGTGTAAGCCTCAATTTTGTACTGCTTCCGTCCCATAAAAAACGGCCAAAATTATTACTGGTACCTTTCAAAAAATATCTAAAGTATGCAATTTATGATATTATTTATGGTTGTAAGAACTTTGTTTAATAATATTAGGCTCCGTTCCGGAAATGAAAATAAATACTTATTTTTTAAGGAGACAATTTCAAGCTCAAAAATCATGTGTTTACGTAAATAATTTTCCTATGGATTTTATTTGATAGATCTCATTGAGATCTTTTATATGGTGAAAAAAAATTGAAAAAAAAATTCATTTATATTATTTTTGAGTTTGAAAATGTGAAATAAGTACTTATTTTTTAAGAAGGTGTTCTGGAACGGAGCCTTAATGAGTTCTGTCAAATAAGATTCATATTGCATATAAAAAAGACTTACAAATTAAGGAGATATATAGATTATACAATGAAAAATGTGACCAAATAGTTATTTTAGATCGACATCCTTTGTGAGATAGAGGTAGTATTTCGTAGAACTTTCTTAATACCTAATTGATAACTATCTCTTCTTTTTTTTTTGGCATGACGACTCATATCAGTACCTAACATTTGTTTTGACAACTCAGGTGTTCGGACCGCATGCAAAGGCGGAGGTATGTAGGGCCCGGGGAGGCCCAGCACCGGCTCTCCGAGCGTCCAAATTTTAAAAAATTTATTTTATATACATACTTGATTTTAAATGTTATTGATAATTATTCGTGTATCGTTACTTATAATCTTAATAATTTTGCTTCGATTTGATAAAAAATTGGTTATTTTATATTTTCATTTCTCAATTTCTTTCATAAATAAAAAAATAAACACGTGACAGTTGAATTAGTCTAAAGAATCAATGCAATGTATAAATGTAACTGAAAAGCAAAAATCTTATAATATAATAATTATATGTTCCGATAAAAATATATATGTTTGTTAAGCCGGCGCCCCTAGATAACAAAATCCTGACTCCACCACTGACCACATATAATCAGTAGGTATTTTACACATACTTCTTAAGAAGTCAAGTCAAGATGAATTACGTTATGATGGGTCCATCTGAAATGGACATCATTTTCTCTTGCTTATAGTGCTCCACCACAGTCACCCTCCTCATCACGCTCATTAAACTTTACTCGTGCTAAACCTTCAATACCTAGACAGAAACAAGTTAATGGAAATCCAAGAAGATGGCGTTTGCTACCATGAAACCAAATTCATAGACGAACATGGTCTTATCCGATCCACAAAGGTTCCAGTGGTCCAACAACTCGCCCTCACCGGCCTCAAAGACTTGCCCAATCGATTCATAAGCGTGTCACAGGATCACCTAGTTGTCTCGTCCTCTATCCTCGATGCCTCTCGGGCCTTTCCAACAGTAGACGTGGCCTCATTGGGAAATTGGCTGGATTCGGAGGGTCTGGGGCGGACCCAAGAGCTTGTTAAGTTAGCTAGTGTGGCTAAGGAATGGGGTTTGTTCTTGGTCATCAACCATGGGATAGAAGATTCAGTTTTGCAAGGTGTTGAGGATGTTGTGAGGGGATTTTTCAGGTTGTCGTTCGAGGAGAAGAAATCGAGTGTCGGGACATATATGGACGTGGATAATTTGGGTTACGGCCAGAATTTCGTAAGGTCGGAGGAGGAACCGTTGGGTTGGATTGATCGGTTGGCCATGAAGGCTGCTCCAAGTGAAGCAAGTCAAGGACTCCTCGTTTGGCCTCAAAATCCAGCCAATTTCAGGTAAGCAAATACAAAATTGCACTCAATCTGATTCATGTTTCAATAAGAATCAAGAAAAAATCAGATCTGGATATGTACCAGCGGTGAAACGGATACTTTTGTTACAGAGAACTTAGCGATCCACCGGCCGATATATTGTTCCTAAAGTACCACTAATAACTTGATGTCACAACCTAACACATGCAATTCCTCATAAACAAATTTAAGCTGCTTCTTCCATGGCAGGCAAGTCATGGAGCAATATGCAGAGGAAGCAAGAAAAGTGTGCAACCATTTACTAGAGGCTTTTGCAGAATCCCTCTCACTAGAGAAACACGTTTTCCTTGAAAACTTTGATTCCGAAAACAGCGAAATCAAAGTGAGGGTAAACTACTACCCACCATGCCCAGGGCCAGACTTGGCCTTGGGCCAACCTCCACACTCCGACGCAAGTGCACTAACTTTACTAATGCAGTTTGGTGCCACCGGAGGGCTCCAAGTCCTCAAAGACGCGAAATGGTTCACAGTGCCATGGCCAGAAAACACGTTGCTTCAGTGTGGGGGATTTGATGGAGATAATGAGCAATGGGAGGGTAAAGAGCTCATGGCATCGGGTGGCGACACTGGCTGATGTGGAGCGATTCTCAGTTACTTTGTTTTATAATCCACCGTCCGAGGCGGAGATTGAGCCTGTGGAGGGTGAAGGGCCAAGTGATGAGAGTTACAAGAAGGTGGTGGTTGGAGAGTGTGAGGAATTCTTATAAATATAACCTTTCAATTGATAAGCAGCCAACAATGAATTTTGCCAAGAATTGATCAGTTCGAGTTATGTCGTGAATGTTGTAATGTATGTGACAGTGACAACCTCAAGTTACCAAAATAATTGGGTTGTGTGATTCTATGTCGTGGAATGAACTATAAACGTACCTTTCGTCTTGAGAATTTTGCAGATAATGAAATCCTTTAGGATTTTAGTATAATTATTATAAATAGGCCTCACTGTCCCATTATTCAGGTTGGGTTCTATGTATAATTATGTTTGTGAATCAATTTCCTATTTTCCTTTTACTAAACAAGTGATGCAAAGTTTTCCAGGCTTTATTTGTGTTGTTTGTTTGTTGGCTGGCTGTTGCACCAAATAACAAGATTGGAAATGAGCTTGAAAAATAAAATAAATTTCGGCCCGGCCCCATACCCAGATTACCCTTATTAATAAAGGAATTGGATTTTAGCCCACTCTGTTTTGTTTCAACTCTAGCAGGCTCAATATGTTCATTCCAGATGTTATGGGCTCTTTGGAAGCCCAACCATGAGTGACGTTTCAAAAAGTAAGTGACCCTGGGGGTCAAAAGTATAGCAGGACTAAATACTACTACCAACCATCCTCGTGCATTTCTTTTTTCCCATCTCTATGAGTAGGAGAGATCATTACATCATGTATGAAGTACAAAGTATAGGTCACGAGACACTACATCCTCGTGCTTATGTTAGCACATCTTTTTTTCTTAACCAGATATCCAGAAAAGCTTTACGCACACCTCGACTAATCTTAAGAGGTCAATTTCATTGTCCACTTGTCGGGTCACAATTAAATAAAGCTCTGTATAACTGGCCCCAAAGAAGTTGATGGTACATTAGAGGTTTCGAACATAAAATCTTAGGAGTAAACAAATCTTAAGTCTCAAGCCTTTAGTCCAACCCCTCATAGTTGTGTTAGCACATCTTCTTCCAAAACAAAAATTGGTAATAAAAGAAAGAAGTTTTTATCTTTATGATCCAATTAGTGTGGCCCTACGAAGAAGTCAATCAACAATGTTGATCAAAGAACCTATTTACATCCAAAATTGCAGGTGAAGTCTTTTTTTTTTCAATCAATAGAAGATATCATTTTACATCAGATATGAAGTATAAAGTATAAGCTCGAAACACTACATCAATTGTAAAAGTCCACGAGATAATCAAGCCCTAATAACTCAACCAATACAAGACAGAAGAACATTATAGGATAGAAACAAAGAAAGAAATAAAAAGCCCTCTAAGAGAAGAACACCCACACGCAGGTGGGGAGACTCGAACTCCTGACCTCCTAATGAAATATAAGAGTACTGGACAATTGAGTGTCTGAGTTAGCCCCAGTTGGTTGGGTGAAGTCAATTTAACTTACCCATTTTACATGCATCTCACAATTTCAGTCAAATCTTCTGCAACTTATATTATTGTTCCTTAATTTGAATGGATGTTCGGGCCAATTTATACGCAACTCAACTAGTAAGTTTTTCACAGAATCGTTACCGAGTATTTCCTCTCATCTAGATCCATTGTATGAGTAATCACATTGCTAACGTCCATTCAAATTATTGGTTTCACTAAATGAACTCCTGACGAAAGCTAAAGAGCTTTTTGTGGTTTGACAAAATGGAATTTCCCACTTTGAGGGCTACTACTAGAATGGTCTGCTTTGCTTTATTAGTGGTTTGGTTGATTTGTTTTGGGGGTCCACTAGATCTCCTTTTTCCTTTTTGTTCTATTTGGCTGGGCATCCTTTAAGCAGGGCCAAGGATAAGTGTTCCCCTCAATTGTCTCGGGGTTTATTGATTAATCCACACTTTATTAAGAGGTCAAGATCAATGCCCAGTGCCAACCACCATGTACTTGGCAGAAGAATGTTTTACCTATCACAAAATTCGAAGGCCAATGTCACTTTTTTGGAAAAGTATATGCTCCGAAATCGGAACCAGGAAAAAGATGCACACGAATCATACGGTCCAGATTCACGAGATCGTGTGCGGTCACGTGTTCGATTCGATCCAGACACCGAATTTACTTTTAAATTCTTAAATGGGAGAACTGCTTCTTTTTTAGTAAGTTGGTTGGTTTGCTTCTTTGAAAAACTATTTGCCTGTATAGTTTTTGATTGTGGGCACTGCACTCAAATCTTGTATATATGGAGAGTTCACCAAACTAAAAAGGGGGAGGAAAAGGGATTTCCATGAGAAGGCTGAGGCTAGCTCAAGTGGTTATGGCATGAGTACCAATGTCATTTGTAGGAGTGACTATTAGGATTCATACACTTAGTCCTGGGTCTCACGTGAATGTGTAGTGGCATAGACTCTTGAAACACCACGCGGCGGTGCTTCTAGAGCAAGTGCTACTAATTTTCCCATTTGTAGACAATTGAGATTATAGAAGGAATTGGTCGCATGTAGATATTCCTTAACACATCGGATAAAAAAAAAAATTAAAAATACATGACACATGCATGTTCTCATGTAATGGGAGGCTGTGGGGGAAGGACTCGGGGATTTTGCCGAGCTGGTAGCCTGGTACAGAACGACTGATCCGGTCATTCATTTTGACACAAACAGCTCAGATTGAATCTAAGCACATATCGCGTACAAATCTGAATCGTTCATTGTTTGGTTAAAATTTGAGCCGTTAATTATCAAGATGAGCAACCAAATCTGTACCGCTTTGCAGGATGCCCGGGAACACTGTTGATTTGGCTCCTTCATTGAATCATTGGCCCCTTCCTACTACTGCTCCCATGTCCCCAAATGGACAGCTACCGCAAAACCTTTCTACCCAATGAAAAAAGCTTCATATATGTCGGGGCTTTTACTGTTCTCATTTGTTCCAATTTGTGGACACCAATACCCCTCCAGTTACCCAGTATGGGCTTGGTTGTTTGGCTTAATATGTAAAATGATTTTTTTTTTCTTATTCAAATTTTTTTCATATTTATTAATTTTTGTCAGTTGTTTGAGAATCATTATTTTGTCATGACGAGAAAAATCTAAAAAGTAAAAAATTATTATCAAAACCTAATTTTTTTAATAAAGACATAAATAAGCTAATAGGTCAATTTTTCATCTTTATTCAAAAAAATTGAGTTTTGATCATTATTTTTTTCTCTTTAAATTCCTCACGTCATGAAAAAGCAATAATTCACCAAAAACAACAAATGCAAAAAAAAAAAAAATTCAATAATGACAAAAAATAAGCCATTTAACTTATTAGGCCAAACAATTGCAGCTACTGCGCCACCCCAAGTTCCAATAACCAAGCCCAAGTTTCATGAAAGGGCAGGGGTAGACCGTAGACGGGTAGTCCCGGGAATTTTTTTTTCGTTGGAAAGAATGAGAATGCAAAAGCTTCTACAAGACTCTTTCTGTTTTGAAATAGTGCCTCGTGTAGTTTCGAAAATGTATTATCGAATAATGGTATTTTGATCTTAATCTCCCAAACACCCAAAATCTGTTAGTGCAAAGTTCAGAATCATATAATTGCATAATTTTCGGCT
Organism: Rhododendron ovatum; assembly: GCA_019656835.1. Classification (NCBI taxonomy): domain Eukaryota; kingdom Viridiplantae; phylum Streptophyta; class Magnoliopsida; order Ericales; family Ericaceae; genus Rhododendron; species Rhododendron ovatum. Next base: position 6,645,257 of record CM033802.1, on the reverse strand, counting down.
TCCGCACGTTCTCGCTCCGTTTCTATAACAGTAGCCCATTACAAAAATTTGTAAAATACTTCACATAATAAAAAGTAAATTAGTTTTCATATAATCTTTAAAATTTCATGAATTAAATTTAAAATATCAATTAACTTTGAAAATTAAGGCAAAATTTATTCAAAAATTATAAGCCATACGTAGGGAATATATAAAGTCTGATAGTTTGCTACTGGGACTTTAATGAACAACTGTAAAAATAGTGTATTTATGCTAGTAATTAATTTATGCAGCATAATTTTTTTGTTGTCTTTACTCAAATTTTTTTTGCGTTTATTAGTTTTACGGCAAACTTTTATGTGATATAGGTTTGTCTCGACTAGAAGAATCGAAAAAGTAAAAAATTATGACATTTACTCCAGGAATTTGGGAAATATCCAAAGAAATTCAAAAAGTCGGTTTTTTTACTTTTTCTTGGATATTTTCCAAATAATTTTGTAAAAGTCATAATTTTTTACTTTTCTGGTTCCTCTCGTCGAGATAAACACATATCACATATTTGAATAAGGACAAAATCAAAAATTTGTGCCTTTGAAAAAAAAAAATTCGTCTTTCAAGAAAAAATTTATGCATAAGTTAATCACCAGTGAACGGGGCTGAGTCCACCACCTTTAAGGATCCATACAGCCTGGAAATGGGACCCAATATTGACCAATTTTACGGGAAAAACCCCAGCCACAAACCTGCTTGGCCTAGCCAAATTTCAAGATTTTTTTACTTCACACAAAAATACTTCAACCGTCCCTATTTGTTAGATCTTTCGTTCTATCCTAACCAAATCTTGTACTTTTCATCTGTCAATATATTTTACATTTAATATGAATCTTGTTCAATAAATTTAAATTTATTTTGTTAAAAAAAATTAAAATTATATATAAAACATTAGTATAAATTATGAGATATACAATCAGTTAAAAAGTATCATCAACTCTCATAAATGACTAACAAATGGGAGAGAGTGAATACCAGATTGTGAAGGATCCATTTTGAGATCCCACAGTACTAATTGGAGCCGTTTAATTTTTTAAAATATTATTTTAAACGTCATTGTAAACAATCATTACATTCAGGTACCGGTAACGGGTTTGATCAATTCATTCAATTTTAATCTTTGTGAGTTTATGGATGAAAATCGATCAAGCCGTTATAAATATCTGAATTGCTTTTATACAAGAATCTAAAAACATGTTCTAAATAAATTAAACTATTATGATCACTCAGGGTCGCACACAATCTAGTGCATACTTGATGTACACCAAACGGTGTACCCGTAACATTTTTTGTTTTCAATTCCACGGTTACTCATAAGCACTTTCACATGGGTGGGATCTACTCATCCATGAGACCGATTTTCATGCTCTCACTCATGCTCAAGCCCGACAATGGTTCATGTTAGGCCAATCAAATCACTGGAACAGGGTAACCTTACAGCTGGAGGACCCACATTGGTTCCCAGTCACTCCTGCAGTCTACCGGAAGAAATTCTTTGGCGCCAATTCTTACGTCATTTAACCCACTTCTGACGTGGCAAACAAACCTCACGCCCACGTCATTCGATTGTAATAACATTACAGATATTCGAATTATTACCCCAAACAATAGAAAAATCCCTCAGGGACCCCATTTCCATTGGAAGACAATAAACAAAGACAAAGAATTGAAGCCAATTAGTAAATGATTGTTGAAATAGGCAGCTGGTTTTCGTGCACAAAATCATTTAATTGGAGCCAATTAAATGATTGGAACATCATGAAAACCAAGTGGTTAAACCACAACTTTCTCCAATTGACGAACAAAGTCCATGGCTATAAACAAATCGCTCTTGGGTTTTAAGAAAGGAAATACATCCTCCCGGATTCTTTTTACAAAAGTGCTATACATACAACGGTTGTACAAAACACAATACACAACCAATCTCTAACCGTCTATTACTGTAATAAATGGTCAGGATTCGCTCAAATTTTTCCCCATAAAAGTTAAACTTTTCCTTGGAAGAGTTTTTATAAAATCTAGACTGTCCAAATATATCTGAACGGTCAAAATTACGCACATAACCAACACAACAGTTGTGCAAGTAGCATTTTTGTTCTTTTTACGTACTTGAAGGCACTGTTTTGTGAGGTCTTTCCAATTTTATTTCCAGGATTTTGAAATTATTTATTTCGTAGAACTTGTCGAGATCATGACTTAGGTCAACATTGGAATTGCTCTAATATTAGTCAACCCATGAACACAACACATTTACCTAGAAATAAATGAGATAAAAATCCAACATGTCATTATGTATTTTTTCAAGATAGATGTGCTAAAATCATGTATTTGTGTATATTAGATTAATACAGTATAAGGCTTGAAATGATTTATGGTATTGGCAAAGTCTACAAATGAACGAATTCAATTATTAAAGTGAATTCTTTTCAAAAATCGCAAAAAGGTCGATAACACCGTGCAATACCTTTTAGAGATTAATGAAGTTAAAGCAAAAATGCAGGCCTATAGATTCGCCTTTATAATAGAAGTATAATTACATATTACAAGGAAAATATGACGGAAATATAAAATAAAAAAAAATAGGCTACACTACCATACCCACTGTGATTCTCACCGTTTGAAAACGACAAAATGAATCACAATGAAAAGTTCTTCCCGCAATATATATAAAAGTAACAAAAAGGAGTAGTAGTGGTGGTGAATTTATGCACTATTATCGTTGCTATATATTTGACGCAAATGACCGGAGTCGCTTATTCTGCAGCCCGACTTCTCTTAACCCGGAGCCGCCGGACATTGAGCCAGTGACTAGATTCTCCGAGCGCGTGTCACAACTAACACACGCCGCCGCTGCATCCAGCACGCCGTCTGGGCTCGGTGGGGGAGGTGGCTCCGATATACTCCGGTCTTTATGGCCCACAGAGGGACACGTGTCCATCAGGTACACCTCCATTAGTTGGAGACAGCTTCTCACCCTTTCCTGTCCCCAAAGACAAAACATTAAAAAAAAAAAAAAAAATTACCGCGAGTTTTTTCTCGCCTCAACTTCTCATGCAAATTACAAACCAGCCCCAACAATTTAGAAAAATATTAGTAGCAAAATACACCATTGACCTCTATAGTTTTTAGCAGTATTTCACTATGCTCTGTTCCAATTTCCCTCCGCGTCTTTGGTTAGTATTTCAACAAGAGAAAAAAAAAATGCAACTGATCTGGCCAATATTTAATATAGTTCTTGAACAAAAACTACTGAAATACTTTCGTGATCAATGCATTTCTTTCGTGCTTCACTTTGGCACCTAAATTTGCGTGTTGTCTACTTAAACATAGAATGGGAGTAAACGATAAGAGACGGACTACATTGTAACGAGAAAAAAAAAAGGTGCATTGCTTGAGCCGACAGAATTTACCAAAGTGAAACCTCGTGTAAATTACGGGGAGGACAGCATAATGTACCCCAAAAGCCATTTTCCGCCTATCAAAATGTAATATACATTTAACAAACCGCAAAATTATTTTGTTTACTCTCTCATAGAAGGTCTCCGGCAAATCAGCACTTTCCCCGGCAGCAGCGACCACGGCGGCAGCTGCAACTATGGACGGCGGGAAACCCGAGAAATCAATTACTGAAAAAACATCTAGGATTAATTCAATATCCATTGATTCAATTTATAGCCGGATAGTTAAATCAAATAGCAATGCGGCATAGGTTCGGTTAATTTACCGCGACGGGTGTTGAGAATGAGATCAGAAGAAATTGCAACAACGGGGCCGGTAAAATCCGATTCGGACCCGGAACGGGAGAGCTTGGAAACGAAGTAGTCGATGTAGTCGAAAGGCGTTACGGACCGAAGCCTCCAGTTGAGACTGGCCATGACCCAGAGCTCCATTCGCTGAACCGTTTGGGGCTCGAACACGAACTTGGGTTCGAAGATTTGAAGGTCTAGGAGCAGTGGAACGTAACGCTCCTCCATTTTCGCCGCCAGTGAAAGACACGCCACTGCTAGTAATTGGAAAGGCCACCCATTTGCCTTCTGCTATCAATTGAAGTTAGAAATGTAGAATGGGTTTTCAGGCGCTTGTTAGAATTATAAAAAGTAAAAGTCAAAATTTTACTACAGCCAATGCACATTGCACAGATAGCACAAGTAAAACGGTTATTATGCAGTGAACAATGGGAGAGGATCCGTCCAGTTTTTGCTTCCAACTAGTCCGGTCCAAATTTGGTCAAGTTTTGAACAATTTGTGAGTCCTTTCTGGTTATTGTGCAGTGAATAATGTGCACAAAAAGATAAAGGTGAATGATTTTTACTTTTCTTTTTCTACATAATTTTACCTTTTTCTTTCCTTTTTATGCGAATTCATCAATATATTCTTGATATGCACAAAAAAAGAGAGAAAACAATCAACACGTGAAATCGCAATATACTAGTAATTTTACAAGCAAAAGCGTTAAGAGGACAAAAATAGTGCAATTACAAAAATGAAAAGTATGGAAAATCACTAAAATAAATAGAACAATAATGCACATTTTACAATTATCAATGCATTTTCACTAAAATCATCTAACTTCGAGGATTCTTAAAAGTAATTGATTTTCACATTCCTTTTTTGTTAATTGCACTTCTCTTTTTATCATTGTCTCATATGCATTTACAATAATACTGTTAGAACTTATGACTCATATATAAATATGAAGAGATATTAAAAAATTCTAGAAAGAAGCCGGTGATTTGAGAAAAAGGCCATGTACCCGGATTAGAATTAAAATAGAGTGGATATAAATACTCTGTGTAAAAAAATGCTCTGGCAATGGTAATAAGAAACTTATGCTGTGTTTGATTTGGTTTTTGAAATTTTTTTCCAAAAATAGTAAAGATAACAAGTGGAAAGAGATAGAAAGAGAAATATTAAAAGTATGGAGAATTTAGGAGAAATTTTTTAAAAATTCTTTTTTAAAAGTGAAGAGAATAAGACATTAGTCGCTCTCGCTCTTGTAGACATACCTGATTTTAGAAACCACGTAAATTCTAAGTGTTGATTTCTTTATTATTTTTCGTATTCGCATACCATGTGTGTGTTTTCTGTTCAACAAATGCCCTTCCAATTGTAAAAAAAATCCAACTAAGTATGTGGATACAGAAAATCTGGGGTCTCAGCTTCCAGCCACAACTGTTGTTCTGACGAGGTATATGTGGAAGCACGTCCACTGAACAATTTTGGACGTAATTGTGTTTTTAAAGTTTGATTTCCCGACATTGCTCGCGCGGATATACTAGTAGATTTAAGTGATTTAAACAGTACCGGAAGGGAATTCGACGACAGGAAACGATCCAAGTAGTTGACGGAGAGAAACGCCGTCACCGGTCCGAACTGATAATGCGAATGTACCTGTGTATTAATTCCATCAACACCCACAGCAATTATAAATGGGGTTTTAAGCAGCAAGTGCAAAAAAATGCACAAACAATGAGAGAGAGGTACACATATATACTTTGAGGATCCAGTTGACGGAGTCTTGGCGAGAGGTGAGGTCGATCGAGCGGAGGAAGTCGGGTCGGGGCATGTGGTGGCGTTCTGAGTCGATGAGGCGGTTGACGGCGGCTTCATCGGGCGGCGGCGACGGTGGCGCAGCGGAGGAATCGGCGGCGGAGTTCACCGGAGAGTGAGGCATTGCGGATGCGGAGTGGTCCGATTGGGATTGGGACACATGGCCGGTTATGGTTTGGGGAAAGGCATTTTGTGAGCTGTCCCTCTCTCTCTCCCTCTCTCTCTCTCTAAAACTGAGATTGTTGAGGAATTCAGAATGTAGTTGAGAGTGGAGGGAGAGAGAGAAGACGTGGAGAATGTTGGGTGAGCAGATTGATAAGGGTAGGGGATATGGGAGGGGCTGTTGCGATACACCTGATTCTCTCTCTCTCTCTCTCTCCCTCTGTGTAATGCGGATAAAAAAAAAACGGGGTCTATGAGTCTATGCTTAGCCTATAGGGATGTGTGATTAGAGTGTGATTGATATATGATGTGCTTCTCTGGTCTGGCTGCATGATTTCTTGAGCTTCGATTGTCGTGACGGGGACGACCAGTCTCTCTAACCAGCTGTTCAAGCCTCAAGAACTGGTGAATCTCTTTTTGAACCGCAACCACTGGTGACCACTCAACTACAGTTAAAATAAGTAATCATACGCTTTGTCTTGAGACACTGTCACGGACTCCCACAAAGATATGTGATGAAAAGATGTTAGGACACCATGTTACCGTACTTCAAAAGGGGTTGAATAATTTTTAAAATTTTATTAAGGTAAAATTTAAAACTATCTATTATCGTGTGCGAAATAAAATTCACTGAATCCATCATTAAAATCATATTGTTTGTATTCAATAGTGTGATTTTTTATCTACGCAAGGAAATTGCATTAATCGAAATTTTTACTTGTGCAATTGAATCCTATTTGTTATAGGAGGAATGAGCGGTAGAACTTTGACTTACTATATTCTTCGTCTTAAGCTATTTTTGTGAGATTTATCGCGAAAGAGAGACAAAAAATTGCCTGCCTTTAACAAAAACAAATGCCTTTTTGACAATTTGGCAATGAATCGGATTAGAGTGGAAGATGGTTCTTGGCAATATGGTTTTTGAGTAGTGTGGACACTTCTTAGCTAGATTAGCTGCAAATTATTGCACTCTTAATACATACATCTCAGGTACAGAAGTTGAATTACAAGTAAATGTACGCTACGAATTATAAAATCAAAACAAATTAACGAATAAAAATTGGTGGCATTATAAAAAAAAAATTGATACTTTGTTTGCTTTATTTTAACTTCCTTTCATAAATTTATGTCGAAAGCACGACATATAATTGGCGTTATTGAGATGGAATATGGATCATTGGGCTTTGTGTCAATATATATTCGAGATGACTTTTAGATTCACATATTATATACTTATTTTTTAGGAAAAATTTATAGAAATAGTCCTCCTAGTTTTACCCCACCTCATTTTCATCCTTCAAGTATCAATTGCAACTCTTTTGACCTTCAAATTTGATTTTCGTATCAAATTGGACCAATTGATAATGTCTGTTAGCCAAACTGGACGAAAAAAATCAGATTGAGGCAGACGTTATCAATTGGACCAACATGGTAAAAACTGCAACGTCCAAACGGCCATCAATCTAAATTTTTCCTTCCAATTTGACTGACAAAAGTTATCAATTGAACTAATTTGGTACAAAAACCAAACTTGAAAGTCAAAAAAATTGTAATTGATACTTGGAGGACGACACTAAGACTTAGATGAGACTAGGGGGACGATTTATATTAATTTTCCTTTTTTTAATAATTCAGGTGCCCGGATCCATGCAATTTGACTAATATTGGGAGACCAATCCAATCGCCCACTTGCGAGGTCCCAATAAAGCTAGAGCAAATTTTAATATGGACCAACTTCAAATGTGTTGATAGCCAAACTGGAGATGTTGCGAACATAAGATCTTAAGAGAAAGCAAACTCTTAAATCTCAGACCTTGACCACTAGGTTAACCTCTACGGGTGTGCATTGTTCACTTGGCTAGGGACAAGGGTAGGGTTTCTCATTTCAACTCAAAATAATGTCTACAAGTCTCTATAATCCAAGCCAAGTTCTTGTGTTTCCTTCACTTCTTTCACTTGAAAAAAATTGTGGTTGACCACTAGGCTAGCCTCTACGGGTGTGCGTTGTTCACTTGCCTGGGGACAAGGGTAGGGTTTCTCATTTCAACTCAAAATAATGTCAGCAAGTCTCTATAATCCAAGCCAAGTTCTTGTGTTTCCTTCACTTTTTTCACTTGAAAAAAATTGTTGTGGGGTGATTCGTGCGGTTCTGAGGATTCAAATTCCAAAATCTAGACCATTTCCAATTAAAAACCCCACTATCGCTCTTGGAGCATTTGAAGGCACTGATGTGCCTATTAGGCTCTTACAACCATCAGAAGCTACAAACTCATTGCAATTTTCAGAACCCAAAATGTCACATACATCATCAATGATTCTCAGTATTCTTAATAGAACCTATAATATGAATTCTTCATCCTGTGGTGTTTTCTGTATAACATTAGCCTGAGAAATCCAGACCAAGCTAGTTTCCGATACTACTTAAACCTGCGAAAATGTATCGCAAATTGCTTGCCTTTCTTGTTTCCTCTCCTGCTATTGAGAGTTCAACTTATATGCTGCCAATAACATCATGGCAAAATAAATTGAAAGTACTATTTCTGTATCTTCGTTTTTCCCAAGGGAAGGTCTTAAAATTCTAAACACATGTCCATTGGAAAGACTGGGATACGATGACTTGTGCAAAATCTGATGGAGGAATGGGATTCAGGAATTTCAAAGCTATGAATGAAACACTTCTAGCAAAACAAGGGTGGAGACTTTTAAAAAAAAACCCAAGCCTATTGGGCAAAGATTTTGAAAGGTCTGTATTTTCCAAATTGTTCTTTTCTTGAGGCTGTTAGAGGGAGCAGAGCTTCATGGGTTTGGCTTAGCCTTTTGCATGGCAGGGAGACTTTGATAGAAGGTTTGAGATGGCAGGTCCAAAGTGGGGTTGGAATTAAGTTTTGGAATGACAAATGGGTGCCCTCTCTTGCTGGTTTTAAGCTGAGTTCATCGAAACCTATTGGCTGTGATATTGAGTGGGTCTCAGATGTTATAAAGAAGGATAAAGAAGTATGGGACAAGGACAAGATAAAGCAGCTGGTAATTGAGGAAGAATGGAAGGCAATCTCTCTAATTCCAGTTTTCTGTTTTTAAAGGGAGAACTCTCTGGTTTGGCACTTCTCATCAGATGGCAACTACTCAGTCAAGTCAGGATATGGCATTGCTTTCAAAAATAGAACTCAAAAGATTGATTGTCAACCTTCTTCTTCCTTTACTCCAAACAAGAATATTTGGTCTATGATATGGAAATTGGAAGTCCCCCACAAAGTTCGTCATTTTTTTGTGGAGAGCATGCAGCAACAGTCTAGCCACAAAAGAGAATTTGGTGCGTAGGAAATGTGGTAATTCAAAGGTGTGCCCATTTGTGGTCTTTTTGAGGAATCGATTGAGCATCTGGTGTTTGATTGTGACTGGGTACGAGCAGTTTGGTTTGGCTGTCATGTAAACCTGAGAGTGGGAAACGTGACTCCTACGTCGGTAAAGGATTGGAAGTCTCAAGTGGTGGAATATGACTTGAAAGGAAAAGATCTAATTTAGTTCTTGAGTAGGGTGGTCACAATAGCTTGGTACATTTGGAAATCCAGGAATGAGTTTGTTTTCTCATCTAACCCAATTGATCCAGAGAAGACAATGAGGAGAGCTAGAGAAGCTCTTCGAGAATTCTTGGAGATTAGGGTCCCAAGGTTCAGATCAAAAAAAAAAAAAAAAAGGGGTCCCAAGGTTGGTCCATATGGATAACTCATCCACTGTGGACAGCTCTTCCCAGTCGAGGGCTCCGGATGATCAAGGAAGTTTTAAATTCAACTGCGATGTGGCTATGAGCAAAAAGGGGCATGATGCTAGTTTTGCAGTAGTGCAGCGTGATTGGAAGGGGCAGATTATTAACGGATGTGTTGGTCCAGTGGTGATTTCTAACTCTCTCTAGGGGGAACTGTTAGCGATCCACTTTGCTTGTGGTATATGGTGCAGTCTATGGGCATTAGAAGGACTACTGTTGAGTCGGACAATCAGCTGCCTATCAAACTTAGTGTTTCTGAGCTCGTTCCCCCTTGGAAGTGACAGCAATAATGATGGACATTCGGCAGATGCAGAAGGATTTCGAGATCAATCTTGCTTGGATTAGGAAGGAGGCAAATGGTTTAGCTCGTGTAGTTGCAAAAAAAGATTTGAGAGGCTTTCTTCCTTGTAATTGGGTGGCTTCCCATCCTTCTTTTGTAGTTTCTGTGTTAGCCAAAGAGCTTTACCTTCCTTTGTAGCAAGATTTTGATTATCAAAATAAAAAATCCCTGAACTTCTCCCACCAATCACCAATGCCTCCCATTAATAGGTTTTATTATGCTTATTTAGACTTGGACTCTTGGCAATTATTCATGTTTCCAAGTTAGTCTTGATTTTTTTATTATTCATGTTTCTTAGTTGGTTATAAATTTTTTAGTCACCAAATCCTGAAGCCTATACAAAGGCGTGTTAGAACCATGTTCAAAGATACATCAATAAAAGCAACCTTTGCTTCTTGTCTATTAACTTTTCTAACATGGTATCAGAGCTATAAGATTTAGATCTTGTGGGATACTCGCTCTCCGGCTGGCGGCCTAAGCCTCGTTGCTGTCTGTCGACCACTGGGATTTCGCCTCAAATCTCTAATGTCATGGCTTTTCTAACTCATTGCTTTTTTTTTTTTTGGCTCTCATAGTTTTCTCCATGGCTTCTCTTGGTTCCTCTTGGCCTAGATGCTCCTCATTTCTATTGGATTGGCTCCTGGCTTCTATTGGCTTTGATGCTCTTGGCTTTGCTGCTCCTGGTTCCTTCACTTCATTCACTTAAAAAGAATTATTACCAATTGCAGCCTGTCGTGGGGTACTGGGGTGATTCGGTCGGTGCTGAATGGGTTGGATTCAAATTCCAAAATCAAGATTATAGGCCCTTTCCAATTAAAACCCCACTAGTACAGCATTTGAATGCCTATTAGGCTCTTACGTACATCAGAAGCTTGCAAACTCATTTCAATATTTAGAACTCAAAATGTCATAAACCTCATTCCCACATTAAATGCTATTCGAAAAAAAGATAAAAGTGATGGTTTGTTGGGCATTGGTACAGGTAATTTAATGACCTCATTGGATGTACAGATGTGAGGGAAAAAGAAGAGATGTGGGGTGAGTGAAAAATATTGTGTAGAGCCATGGTGTTAGGAGCGCGATGGTGATTTTTCATCTCATATTATAATCTCCTATTTTTCATATAGTGGAATATCTCTTTTCACGGAGTGGGCATTGGGGCCGAACCACGTCAACTCTTATGTGTCTCATTTGTGTGATTATTTTAAATTATTGGGTACACTTCCGTTCCGGGTGAGATGGCAGAAATTTCCCTACACAATGATTCTCAATATTCATATATAGAACCCTATAATATGGATTCTTCACCTGTAGTGTTGTCTGTTGATGGGTAAGGAGAGATTCACTCACAAACAAACTCTACTTTTATTCATCTTTAACTGAAATGCAAATTACAATAATATGCTTTCCTTTGTTGTGTTCCCTCCCGCTATTTAGAGTTCAACTTATATGCTACAAACATCATGGCAAAATAAATTGAAGTACTATATACTTTTGTATCTTCGTTTCTCTACGGCAAGACCTCCAAATTCTAAACAAATGGAAAGCAATCACTAAGGCCTAAAGGTAGGGAATAGAATTCTGGGTCCTCTTCGAAAACATTCGTGAAGTACTCTTGCCACATATCCACCCAATCAGTATCAGTTTCAATCTCTCCATTATCAGTACGACCCGGTGGAATAGTGCAATCCAAAAACACCGCGATCATAGCTGCTACCGTGGCCGGGGATGTGAAAATGATTTCCACAAATTTGTCAAACTGCAAATAATGGTGAGAAATTTCATTTAGTTTCTTCAAGCACGAAAACATTTGCAACTACTAAAATTCATTCGAGTTAGAAAGGATAAAATTGAATGCACAACATACCCAATTTGCATGAGTGTGAACAGGACCACAACCGGAAGTTCCCATGTAGCCATAGAAGTATTGTGGGACTGAGAGGCCCATGAAGATTGAAAAACCTATTATGAACTTTGTTCTGAGCTTGTTGAGGTCGCAAAGTCGAACTAAATCAAGACCAGCAGAAGCTGCACCGGAATGGTATACCACAGTTAATTTCAACATATAGTTGAACATAAAACAAGCATTTAAAAATGAATTGGAAAAGCAAATGACTATCCTGTACCAGTTGAAACATGCATTTTGTAATTGTCATTCCTTTGTAAGAGATTTCTTTTCCATACAAGCACGAGTTTTGGGTAAACATAAAGAAATTTCAGCAGTATTATTTCCAACGGTTAACAAGATAGAGAATCCATACTCTCGTAGGCCAACGAGATGCATTGTAGAGCTGCAAAGATCGGCAATGGAATAGATGCTAGAATAGCCCCAAATTTTCCTGTTAATTGATGATACGGTCGCACATTAACCCAAATTTAAATCATAACTTCAATTTTGCAAATGATGTCCGACGAAAACATGCAACTATAACGCACCAAACACAGCAAAGAAAAGCATGAATCCTGCTGATATTTGAACCACTCTTCGGCTTCCAGATCCCGTTTGTGCCAAAAGACCTACATTTTCACTGAACAAATTGCAGAATATAAGAATCTAAGATTGGTAGGAAAATCATACTTGGATGAGGACATCAACTCCTCTGTCGACTATTCTGCAAGATTAATCTAAAACTAATGCAGAAGAATTGAGGGCTCGTGACGCTTTGATTGGTCACACATAACCCATAAATTTCTCCAAGCAAATGATCTACAAAGGCATTGGTAACTAAAGTAAGCCATCCCTCTTGCAGCGACCTATGGATATTGCAAATTCATGGTATATCAAAAAGGTGGCTAAATTAGTGATTGGAGTAACAGATGTATCCATAGAGGTATCCGAAGGGTATCCAAAGTGATAAGCCGTATGGTTCAGGTATTAAACTTCTTACACTGATACAGAGGAACCACTTGCACTACCAAACGAACCATCTAGCAACCAGCCTATTCCCTAAAACACAAAAGGCAAGAGAAAGGAAAAAAAAAATAGTTGAGTCGGTTATGATGAAATTAAATGGACAATAGATAAAAGAAGCATAATAATCTATCACAGGGTCAGATGCTACCAGCCACCCTGCACCACGGCTGAAAATAGAAGGCGGTGGAAATGTGGCGCTCCCAAACCTTGCTGCTGCTATATTTACACTAGTAGACTGCAAAAACAATCATGCGAGGGGATAAAATTAGCGGGTGTATAAGTTCAAATGCTACTTAAGGAAAATAAAAATTGTGCAACTCCTTAAGGAGTCCTTAGGATAATATCGATCCAGCTCATCTGTTGTAGAAATAAGCTAACATGGTACAATCATGCAAGGTTCATATATAAGCAAACACCTTCCAACCTCACGTTTGTTCCCGATGAAAAAAAAAACAATAAAAAGAGATGGCAGCTGTATCTAAAACAAATGACTACTGATATGCAACAGAAACAAATCAACCTCAATAAGAGCAACAAGAGCTGCAGCTATCATCACAAATACATCCCCGGCATCAACACTTGGAGTCCCCCATTGCCATGGATATGGAAAACTTATCCTGTAGGTTGAGAATTAACAGGAATGAGCTTACCAAGCAGCACCACTAATGAATTATGAATTGATGCCTTAGATTAAGAGATAAGATCAAAAGAAACGCTAATTCAAGAATGAGCTTACCAAGCAGCACCACTAATGAACCCAGATTGGTCATGGCAACTGACTTGGGTACTTGAAGATTTGGTTTTGTATGCACCTGATGCAGTAAGAAGTGCTGCAAATAGCCATACAATGGCTATTGATAATAGGACCGCATATCGTTCAAAAAAGCGCTCTGCTATTTTGGTTTCTATCCAATGAGGAATATACTGCCAAAGATTTAGTTTTCGAAATCAGTATTACCTCAAGAATTTCTTGTTAATAGATTTGCTAATAAACAAAGGATCAAAATAAATCAACAATTTCGCACCCCAAACTGAAATGAGATCCCCAATTTATAAACTAAATGGTAGATCACTTGAAATATAAAAAATAAAAAAACAAAAAAAACTAACCACTAAACCATATAGGCGTAGAGAATAAACCACAGAAGAGGCCAAGATACACTGCATACTGGTGAAAATAACCCTTTAACAGAAGCCATCCATGATCACAACCATTTCAGGGTCATACGTAAAACATAATCCTAACTGTGTTAACAACTCTCAGACCATTGGCCTTTTGTTATCATGTTCTACTTTCGATCTTAAAATTGATTTCTCAAACTTGCACTGCATGCCGATATGCTTGGTCCAAGGCCTTTTTGATTGATTTCCAGACATGCTCATTTCATGATAGTAGAGAAAATAGAATCCATCCAAATCACGATATAAAAGATACTACTAGATTGAGATAAGAGTTGGCTGCAATAAGAAGCAATCTAGAAAAAGCACACCTGAGATAGAATAATTAAGATAATCAACTCTGGTAGCCCAATCTCAAGAGATTCTGCCAGCTTCAACCATCAGCCAAAAATGAAAAGACAAAATAAGCAAGTGAATACCTTTATATTTAATAGAATTTTAGGAGGAAAAAAGCTACTACATAACCTTTCTACATGAAATATCAAATCTTATTGGTACAATTAAATTACTGAATTCAGCCTGGATGAAAAGGCGATAGCTACAAGATTACGTACCCTTCTAAACGTAACTGGAACATAAATGTTGCTTATCAACCGTCTTATTTGTTGTACTTGAATGAAAGCTTAAGAATTCCTACCTGAGGAAAACCTTGAGCGTAGAGCCCCAGTCCGACAAGCATTACCCAAGGAACAGCAGAAACGGGCGTGATTAACCTTTCCTCGTCCAACAAATCCAAGTGTTAATTTAAATAGATTTCACATGAATGTAGCATTCCCTTACACAATGTAACTTTCTTCAAAATCCTACCTCACAATGATTCTCCAAATACCAAAGAAACCAAGTAATATTGGGATAATGGATGCAATCATCATAGCTCCTTGAATCCCTCTCATTGACTTTTCAAACCTCTGAAGAAAGTGACGCCCAAAGTAAATGACAGAAACGAACAGATAACACTGTGAAAAGTGCAGAGGATCGACGCATGGAATGGGGATTGAGTTGATTGACTAGTCTCACCTCCAGAGGATCGACGTATTTGCTATATCTATCAGATAACACTATGAAAAGTGCAGGAGCAATAAATGAGTATGAGGAACGTATCACCACTGGAAGCCGAGTTCCGAACCAAGTCTGCAATAGAGTGTTCAATCCCGCGACAAATAGCGAGGTTTGCATCACTTCAGCCTTCTCCTTCTGCCACAAGGAAAATAAGACCCCGAAACTTAAGTTTATACAATGGGAATACTCCCCAGAGGAGATAATAAAGACACAGAAATGCTTGTATAAGCAACTTTCACATTATTCATACCTGGCCACCACCCATCAAAGGCACAATAATGGAAGGAATGATGACAGTAGTTCCCAGCATTACCACATGGTGCTCAAAACCCAGACCAATGGCCGGAGCTGCATTAAAGATAGATGAAGTTAGAATTGAAGTTTTTCTGCTTAAAGAAGTTTGGCAAATGCACGAACCTCTACTTCGTCTAGTCGTCGGGAATGTTGAGTGGGAAATTTATTCTCACAAAAAGAAGTATATTGAAGTAAAGGAAAAGAAAATATATTTTCTTGTGTGAGCGTTCTGTTGACGAAGAATTTTGTAAGAAAACTAACATTACTTTTTTGGTGTGGATCAATTTTGCAAAGAAATGTTCCTAGTGAGAAAGTTCAAATTCTTGGTCCCGCAGCTTTCTTGGTAACTAACCACTATGAGCAAGTCCACCCTTGTGCCAAACTCAATGCCAATTTTTGGAAACAGCATATTAGTCTAAAGTCCAAATGAAACAACCCCGTAGCCAGCCTAAATTTATGTAATGTGTCAATTAATAAAAATATTTTAGAGTTTAAAATTCGTGAAAAGACAAAATTTCCATTAATGAGACAATGGTTTTGTTTGGCTAACACAAAAAATATATTTTTCATGTAAATTGTCTTAAATGAGACAAGGGTCTTGTTTGACTAACACAATATGTTTTTTTTTCGTGTTTTTCGATCTTGTTGCACTTTCATAAGATTTTCTAAGGTTTTAGGCACTTTCATAGGGTACCCTAGGGTTTTATGCACTTTCATAAGATTTTATGGTACACTTTAATAAGATTTTATGGTACACTTTCCTATTATAGAGTTTTAGCGGTATAGGCACTTTCATAAGGTACCCTAGGGTTTTAAGGACTTTCATATATAGGGTACCTTAAGGTTTTAGGCACTTTCATAGGGTACATTAGAGTTTTAAGCACTTTCAACATTGGTCACCGCCGGTCAACGCTGGTCCACCTTGGGAGGGATTTTTTGTAAATCTTGGATAGAATGTCCTCTAGACTTTACGGAAAAATATTTATGTCCTTATTATAGCAAAACCCCTTATATTATGCCTTCCTACTCAAATTGCCCTTTTGAAAATCTCATTAAATATATTTTTTGCTATATGAATCATTAATGTTATTAGCAGGTGAGTATGCACAAAGGAGAAATGCTGAGGGTAGTAAAAACAGAGGAATGCTCAGAAGAGAAAAAGGAGCAAAAATCTGAATCCATGTGTGCATGGAGAGGGAGAGTAACCCCAATTAGGATTGCTGATGTCGATTGGAGGCGGACTCGTGCATCCAGAGTTAGGCGGGGTCGGACTCATGCCTCCAGTGGTAGTCGGGGTCGGACTCGTGCCTCCAGAGGTAGTCGGGGTCGGACTTGTGCCTCTAGGGGTAGGAAGCGTGCCTGGGCAGGGGTACGGACACGGACATGTACCCGGGAATATGTTCGTGCTCCTGCCCTGACACTGACACGGACATGTACCGGGGCATGGACACGGGAATATGTCCATGTCCGTGTTAGTGCCCTGACATGGACACGGACATGTACCCTGGCATGGACATAGACATGTATCCGGGCATGGACACTGGAATATGTCCATAACCGTGCTCGTGTCCGGGCCCGGGTACGAACATGTGTCCGGACCCGGGCACCCGTCTACCTCCAACCATTTCTTCAAGCGGGGTATGAAGAACATTTTCTCTTTCTACCTTCTTCCTCTCCAAGAAGAACAAGCAGCAGCAGCAGCTAATGCGGAGCTTGTGAATACAACTCTCTCTCTCTCTCTCAGTAGGCAACTACAAGAAGCTGGTGGAGGATCAGAGGAGGGGAACTCAGAGAGTAGAGAGAATATAAATAGAATGATGAATGGGAGGGAAGATATTAAGCGGGGGAAGTTGTGAATCTGTGACTTTTAGTTAGAATTCCACAACGACCCTGTTTCTTCGGAGAGCAACAACGTTAACTGCCACAAAAAACGCATTTTTAAGAAAGTTAACTATCACAAGAATCTCTCTCTCTGCTGATTACTTTTAAGTAGACCGTTGAGAGGTTGGTTATCCTTTATTGTTTTTTTTTGGGTAAGTGAAGTTGTGACTTTTAGTTAGAGCTCCACAACGACCCTGTTTCTTCGGAGAGCAACAACGTTAACTGTCACAAAGAAGGCTTTTTTAAGAAATTTAACTATCACAAGAAATCTCTCTCTCTCTCTCTCTCTCTCTCTCTCTGTTGGTCCAAATAGCAACCCAAGAGGGGGGGTGAATTGGGTATCTCAAATATAATGCGGAATTTAAAAAACTAATTGACTGATTATTCAAGATATTCTACCACAACTTGTTATTCAATAATATATCAATTTACTCATGCGATATAGATATGCAAAACTGAAAGTAAAGAGAGTAGGGAAGAGAAAATCGAACGCAAGGATTTATAGTGGTTCGGTCCGTAACTTCACGGCCTAGTCCACTCCCCAAGTGTCCAACTCGGGATTTGCTGCACTATCTCCAATAGTTACAATCTTCTAGCTTTGCGGGTGCTAGACAACCTTTACAACGAGCAATCTATCCCCAATCACTCTGACTAATTTTGACTCCGGTGGTAGTCACACCTAACCCAACTAGTTTTGACTTCGGTGCTAGTAACACCTAACTCTCAAGTGATTTTCTCTCCAAAATCACTCACAAAAAGATTAACTCTCACAAGAGTATGAATAAGGGTGTACAATCCCTTTTACAACAAGGTTCAAGAAACAACACTCAAGCTAGTGTAGATATTCAAGATGTAAGTGTAGAGTTTGATGGAGATTTGCAATTGAAAAGCTCACTGAATTATTTCTCCGGAGATCTCTCGTATTGTCTTCATTCTTCTCCTTTATTTATTCTTGGAGAATAAGACTTCAGACATGTGGAAGCTCCACTAGCCGTTGGAATATTGAATTCCAATCCTTTTCTTTTCCAAACGTTTGCATCTTCCATCTTGAGCAACATCAACTACAATCAAGCCTTCAATTTGCCGAAATAATATAAAGCTCCAAGTAGTATTCAATTTTCCTCCTTGATTAATATTTGCTTTCCATAGAAGTCCTCATAGTCAATCACAAATTAGGAGAAGATTTGTCCTTAATCTTCTTCCTTCTAATTTCAATCTTGACTATTAGAGATAGGAGTTTTGATGTAGAGTCTTTCCTTGTGTAACTCAATCAAGTCCTACAAAATAAATATTATTCAAATCAATAGCAAATAATATTAATTGTATTTCTCTTCAATAAAATTTACTTTGTTATCATCAAAATCAATAAGGTTTTCATAGAAATCTTTGGGCTAACAATCTCCCCCTTTTTGATGATGACAAACAATTAATGATTTATTCAAAAAAATTCAGAAATTTAATTATAACAAAAGAATTAAGATACTCCCCCTGAATTTATGCATCTTTGCTTGAGCTTTTTCTCCCCCTTTGTTTCTCCCCCTTTGTCTTTCACTATATTTCTCCCCCTTTGTCATCAACAAAAAGAGCGCGGGAAGAGTCGAAAGGATCCTGTCCTTTTAGCTTTTTAGCTTCCACAATATTTCTCTTCTTTTGTCATCAACAAAAAAAAATAGGAGAATCTTTGTTCACAATACTCCACAAAATTCATCATTGTCAAGAGGTGGAAACTCCTTTTCTTCGTAGTACAAAACTTCAAGCTTCACAAATAATTCATAAACTGCCTCCACTTGAACGACTCGTTAAAAATATAAGCACATTAACATATGTAGTAAATTTGAAGGATTAATCATGCCATGCTACTGTAAAATATTTAAAAACAAATCATTAGGAGAACATATTTTCACCAAAGCTTTGAACAAGTTAAGAAAAAAACTTTTCAATTAGCAAGAGTAAATAAACTATAGCTAACTCATCAAAATCAGTACCTTCAAATTTATTAGAACCTTGGCCAACTAAAACTAACAATTAATTAACATACCATACGAATCTAAGTTGACTTTGCCGACCTGTTGAGCTTACTCCATCACAGAAAGTTGCTTTTCTTGTTATCTAAAAAACATCTTCCAACATTTACCTTTGAGCGCACTTCAATCTATAAAAATAATTTATGTGCATTTTTTTGGTACCCATAGTTGCTTGGGTCCATAAGGGTTAGTAACAAGATGTTTAGGAACCCACATCTTTTTTGTTCCAAGATAAATATTTTTACGAATAGGACAAGAATATGATAAATGACCAATCATTTCACAATAGTTGCAAGTAGTGTAAGCATGACCAGAAGAAGTTGATTTCACAAACAAATTTTGATAAAACTTTTGCTTTTTGGTTGGATTAAAACCGATGCCTGCTTTGTCAAAAACACATCTTTGTTTTCCAAGATGCATATCCAAATTTTCTTTTCCTTGAACAAACTTAGAAAGAGATGTTTTCAAATCCTCAACCTCATTTTTTAAAACATCATTTTCAAGTCTCAAATTATTTTCAAATACCAAATCATTTGCAATCTCTTTTGGTGAACAAACTTCTTCAATTTTCCCTTTCAAGGCATCTTTCTCATTTTTCAAACATTCATTTTCAGCTAAGAGGGAAAAATTAGTCTTTTTGAGAGACTTATATTTGGAACTCAAATTCTTAAACTTGGAATGCAATTCTTCAAAAGCATCTAACAGTTCATCATAAGTAAATTGCTCATCAAAATCATCACTAGAGTTTACCTCTTCCTCACCATGTGCCATCAAGCATAGGTTAGCAACTTCTTGGTCACTATTTTCTTCGGAACTACTCAGATCAATTTCTCTCAATGCTGCAAGCATTGCTCTTCGTTTTGCCTTTTTCGTTGACTTCTTGATTTCAGGACATTGTGATTTCAAATGGCCCGGCCTCTTACACTCGTAGCATATGATGTCTCTTTTCTTGCTATTTTCTCCTTTGGAACCATCTTTTTCTGAAATTCTTTTTGTCCTTCGCATTTTTCTTGTCATGGACTTTTTGAGCTTTCTTGTGATTACTGCTAGATCTTCATCATCGCTTGATTCGGAGTCATCTTCACTTTCACTTGATGTACTTGAAGTAGAAATTTTAAAAGCAAGGTCCTTTTTCTTACGGCTTCCATTATCCTCCAAGTTCATCGTGATTTCATGAGTCATAAGAGAACCCAAAAGCTCATCCAAACTGTAATTTGTGAGGTCTTGTTTGGCCTCAATTATTGCCGTCACTTTTGGCTCCCATTGCTTTGGTAATGACCTAAGAATCTTTCTCACAAGATCAACATTAGAGTAAGACTTTCCAAGAGATTTCAAGCCATTAATAATATCAGTAAAGCGTGTAAACATGTTAGAGATGGATTCATCAGACATCATTTTAAACAATTCATACTTATGAACAAGCATGTCAATTTTGGATTCTTTAACCTGACTAGTACCCTCATGCGTAACTTCTAGCTTATCCCAGATTTCCTTAGCTGATTCACATGCAGAGACTCTATTAAACTCATTAGGATCTAAAGCACAATATAATAGATTCATTGCTTTAGCATTCAGTTCAATTCCTTTAACATCATTCGCATCCCATTCTTTTTCCTCTTTAGAAACTACTACTCCATTAACGGTTTTGGTAGGATGGTGCGGCCCATCAACAATAACTTTCCACAACTTGTAGTCAGTTTGAATATAAATGCGCATTCTAGCCTTCCAATAATTATAGTTAGACCCGCTAAATAAAGGAGGTCTATTGCTCGATTGACCCTCAGGAAGGAAGGTGCCATAAGGGGTTGCCATAGATCTTACCCTAAGACGATTAAGTCAAAAAAATAACTAGAGCCTCGCTCTGATACCAATTGTTGGTCCAAATAGCAACCCAAGAGGGGGGGTGAATTGGGTATCTCAAATATAATGCGGAATTTAAAAAACTAATTGACTGATTATTCAAGATATTCTACCACAACTTGTTATTCAATAATATATCAATTTACTCATGCGATATAGATATGCAAAACTGAAAGTAAAGAGAGTAGGGAAGAGAAAATCGAACGCAAGGATTTATAGTGGTTCGGTCCGTAACTTCACGGCCTAGTCCACTCCCCAAGTGTCCAACTCGGGATTTGCTGCACTATCTCCAATAGTTACAATCTTCTAGCTTTGCGGGTGCTAGACAACCTTTACAACGAGCAATCTATCCCCAATCACTCTGACTAATTTTGACTCCGGTGGTAGTCACACCTAACCCAACTAGTTTTGACTTCGGTGCTAGTAACACCTAACTCTCAAGTGATTTTCTCTCCAAAATCACTCACAAAAAGATTAACTCTCACAAGAGTATGAATAAGGGTGTACAATCCCTTTTACAACAAGGTTCAAGAAACAACACTCAAGCTAGTGTAGATATTCAAGATGTAAGTGTAGAGTTTGATGGAGATTTGCAATTGAAAAGCTCACTGAATTATTTCTCCGGAGATCTCTCGTATTGTCTTCATTCTTCTCCTTTATTTATTCTTGGAGAATAAGACTTCAGACATGTGGAAGCTCCACTAGCCGTTGGAATATTGAATTCCAATCCTTTTCTTTTCCAAACGTTTGCATCTTCCATCTTGAGCAACATCAACTACAATCAAGCCTTCAATTTGCCGAAATAATATAAAGCTCCAAGTAGTATTCAATTTTCCTCCTTGATTAATATTTGCTTTCCATAGAAGTCCTCATAGTCAATCACAAATTAGGAGAAGATTTGTCCTTAATCTTCTTCCTTCTAATTTCAATCTTGACTATTAGAGATAGGAGTTTTGATGTAGAGTCTTTCCTTGTGTAACTCAATCAAGTCCTACAAAATAAATATTATTCAAATCAATAGCAAATAATATTAATTGTATTTCTCTTCAATAAAATTTACTTTGTTATCATCAAAATCAATAAGGTTTTCATAGAAATCTTTGGGCTAACAATCTCCCCCTTTTTGATGATGACAAACAATTAATGATTTATTCAAAAAAATTCAGAAATTTAATTATAACAAAAGAATTAAGATACTCCCCCTGAATTTATGCATCTTTGCTTGAGCTTTTTCTCCCCCTTTGTTTCTCCCCCTTTGTCTTTCACTATATTTCTCCCCCTTTGTCATCAACAAAAAGAGCGCGGGAAGAGTCGAAAGGATCCTGTCCTTTTAGCTTTTTAGCTTCCACAATATTTCTCTTCTTTTGTCATCAACAAAAAAAAATAGGAGAATCTTTGTTCACAATACTCCACAAAATTCATCATTGTCAAGAGGTGGAAACTCCTTTTCTTCGTAGTACAAAACTTCAAGCTTCACAAATAATTCATAAACTGCCTCCACTTGAACGACTCGTTAAAAATATAAGCACATTAACATATGTAGTAAATTTGAAGGATTAATCATGCCATGCTACTGTAAAATATTTAAAAACAAATCATTAGGAGAACATATTTTCACCAAAGCTTTGAACAAGTTAAGAAAAAAACTTTTCAATTAGCAAGAGTAAATAAACTATAGCTAACTCATCAAAATCAGTACCTTCAAATTTATTAGAACCTTGGCCAACTAAAACTAACAATTAATTAACATACCATACGAATCTAAGTTGACTTTGCCGACCTGTTGAGCTTACTCCATCACAGAAAGTTGCTTTTCTTGTTATCTAAAAAACATCTTCCAACATTTACCTTTGAGCGCACTTCAATCTATAAAAATAATTTATGTGCATTTTTTTGGTACCCATAGTTGCTTGGGTCCATAAGGGTTAGTAACAAGATGTTTAGGAACCCACATCTTTTTTGTTCCAAGATAAATATTTTTACGAATAGGACAAGAATATGATAAATGACCAATCATTTCACAATAGTTGCAAGTAGTGTAAGCATGACCAGAAGAAGTTGATTTCACAAACAAATTTTGATAAAACTTTTGCTTTTTGGTTGGATTAAAACCGATGCCTGCTTTGTCAAAAACACATCTTTGTTTTCCAAGATGCATATCCAAATTTTCTTTTCCTTGAACAAACTTAGAAAGAGATGTTTTCAAATCCTCAACCTCATTTTTTAAAACATCATTTTCAAGTCTCAAATTATTTTCAAATACCAAATCATTTGCAATCTCTTTTGGTGAACAAACTTCTTCAATTTTCCCTTTCAAGGCATCTTTCTCATTTTTCAAACATTCATTTTCAGCTAAGAGGGAAAAATTAGTCTTTTTGAGAGACTTATATTTGGAACTCAAATTCTTAAACTTGGAATGCAATTCTTCAAAAGCATCTAACAGTTCATCATAAGTAAATTGCTCATCAAAATCATCACTAGAGTTTACCTCTTCCTCACCATGTGCCATCAAGCATAGGTTAGCAACTTCTTGGTCACTATTTTCTTCGGAACTACTCAGATCAATTTCTCTCAATGCTGCAAGCATTGCTCTTCGTTTTGCCTTTTTCGTTGACTTCTTGATTTCAGGACATTGTGATTTCAAATGGCCCGGCCTCTTACACTCGTAGCATATGATGTCTCTTTTCTTGCTATTTTCTCCTTTGGAACCATCTTTTTCTGAAATTCTTTTTGTCCTTCGCATTTTTCTTGTCATGGACTTTTTGAGCTTTCTTGTGATTACTGCTAGATCTTCATCATCGCTTGATTCGGAGTCATCTTCACTTTCACTTGATGTACTTGAAGTAGAAATTTTAAAAGCAAGGTCCTTTTTCTTACGGCTTCCATTATCCTCCAAGTTCATCGTGATTTCATGAGTCATAAGAGAACCCAAAAGCTCATCCAAACTGTAATTTGTGAGGTCTTGTTTGGCCTCAATTATTGCCGTCACTTTTGGCTCCCATTGCTTTGGTAATGACCTAAGAATCTTTCTCACAAGATCAACATTAGAGTAAGACTTTCCAAGAGATTTCAAGCCATTAATAATATCAGTAAAGCGTGTAAACATGTTAGAGATGGATTCATCAGACATCATTTTAAACAATTCATACTTATGAACAAGCATGTCAATTTTGGATTCTTTAACCTGACTAGTACCCTCATGCGTAACTTCTAGCTTATCCCAGATTTCCTTAGCTGATTCACATGCAGAGACTCTATTAAACTCATTAGGATCTAAAGCACAATATAATAGATTCATTGCTTTAGCATTCAGTTCAATTCCTTTAACATCATTCGCATCCCATTCTTTTTCCTCTTTAGAAACTACTACTCCATTAACGGTTTTGGTAGGATGGTGCGGCCCATCAACAATAACTTTCCACAACTTGTAGTCAGTTTGAATATAAATGCGCATTCTAGCCTTCCAATAATTATAGTTAGACCCGCTAAATAAAGGAGGTCTATTGCTCGATTGACCCTCAGGAAGGAAGGTGCCATAAGGGGTTGCCATAGATCTTACCCTAAGACGATTAAGTCAAAAAAATAACTAGAGCCTCGCTCTGATACCAATTGTTGGTCCAAATAGCAACCCAAGAGGGGGGGTGAATTGGGTATCTCAAATATAATGCGGAATTTAAAAAACTAATTGACTGATTATTCAAGATATTCTACCACAACTTGTTATTCAATAATATATCAATTTACTCATGCGATATAGATATGCAAAACTGAAAGTAAAGAGAGTAGGGAAGAGAAAATCGAACGCAAGGATTTATAGTGGTTCGGTCCGTAACTTCACGGCCTAGTCCACTCCCCAAGTGTCCAACTCGGGATTTGCTGCACTATCTCCAATAGTTACAATCTTCTAGCTTTGCGGGTGCTAGACAACCTTTACAACGAGCAATCTATCCCCAATCACTCTGACTAATTTTGACTCCGGTGGTAGTCACACCTAACCCAACTAGTTTTGACTTCGGTGCTAGTAACACCTAACTCTCAAGTGATTTTCTCTCCAAAATCACTCACAAAAAGATTAACTCTCACAAGAGTATGAATAAGGGTGTACAATCCCTTTTACAACAAGGTTCAAGAAACAACACTCAAGCTAGTGTAGATATTCAAGATGTAAGTGTAGAGTTTGATGGAGATTTGCAATTGAAAAGCTCACTGAATTATTTCTCCGGAGATCTCTCGTATTGTCTTCATTCTTCTCCTTTATTTATTCTTGGAGAATAAGACTTCAGACATGTGGAAGCTCCACTAGCCGTTGGAATATTGAATTCCAATCCTTTTCTTTTCCAAACGTTTGCATCTTCCATCTTGAGCAACATCAACTACAATCAAGCCTTCAATTTGCCGAAATAATATAAAGCTCCAAGTAGTATTCAATTTTCCTCCTTGATTAATATTTGCTTTCCATAGAAGTCCTCATAGTCAATCACAAATTAGGAGAAGATTTGTCCTTAATCTTCTTCCTTCTAATTTCAATCTTGACTATTAGAGATAGGAGTTTTGATGTAGAGTCTTTCCTTGTGTAACTCAATCAAGTCCTACAAAATAAATATTATTCAAATCAATAGCAAATAATATTAATTGTATTTCTCTTCAATAAAATTTACTTTGTTATCATCAAAATCAATAAGGTTTTCATAGAAATCTTTGGGCTAACAATCTCCCCCTTTTTGATGATGACAAACAATTAATGATTTATTCAAAAAAATTCAGAAATTTAATTATAACAAAAGAATTAAGATACTCCCCCTGAATTTATGCATCTTTGCTTGAGCTTTTTCTCCCCCTTTGTTTCTCCCCCTTTGTCTTTCACTATATTTCTCCCCCTTTGTCATCAACAAAAAGAGCGCGGGAAGAGTCGAAAGGATCCTGTCCTTTTAGCTTTTTAGCTTCCACAATATTTCTCTTCTTTTGTCATCAACAAAAAAAAAAGGAGAATCTTTGTTCACAATACTCCACAAAATTCATCATTGTCAAGAGGTGGAAACTCCTTTTCTTCGTAGTACAAAACTTCAAGCTTCACAAATAATTCATAAACTGCCTCCACTTGAACGACTCGTTAAAAATATAAGCACATTAACATATGTAGTAAATTTGAAGGATTAATCATGCCATGCTACTGTAAAATATTTAAAAACAAATCATTAGGAGAACATATTTTCACCAAAGCTTTGAACAAGTTAAGAAAAAAACTTTTCAATTAGCAAGAGTAAATAAACTATAGCTAACTCATCAAAATCAGTACCTTCAAATTTATTAGAACCTTGGCCAACTAAAACTAACAATTAATTAACATACCATACGAATCTAAGTTGACTTTGCCGACCTGTTGAGCTTACTCCATCACAGAAAGTTGCTTTTCTTGTTATCTAAAAAACATCTTCCAACATTTACCTTTGAGCGCACTTCAATCTATAAAAATAATTTATGTGCATTTTTTTGGTACCCATAGTTGCTTGGGTCCATAAGGGTTAGTAACAAGATGTTTAGGAACCCACATCTTTTTTGTTCCAAGATAAATATTTTTACGAATAGGACAAGAATATGATAAATGACCAATCATTTCACAATAGTTGCAAGTAGTGTAAGCATGACCAGAAGAAGTTGATTTCACAAACAAATTTTGATAAAACTTTTGCTTTTTGGTTGGATTAAAACCGATGCCTGCTTTGTCAAAAACACATCTTTGTTTTCCAAGATGCATATCCAAATTTTCTTTTCCTTGAACAAACTTAGAAAGAGATGTTTTCAAATCCTCAACCTCATTTTTTAAAACATCATTTTCAAGTCTCAAATTATTTTCAAATACCAAATCATTTGCAATCTCTTTTGGTGAACAAACTTCTTCAATTTTCCCTTTCAAGGCATCTTTCTCATTTTTCAAACATTCATTTTCAGCTAAGAGGGAAAAATTAGTCTTTTTGAGAGACTTATATTTGGAACTCAAATTCTTAAACTTGGAATGCAATTCTTCAAAAGCATCTAACAGTTCATCATAAGTAAATTGCTCATCAAAATCATCACTAGAGTTTACCTCTTCCTCACCATGTGCCATCAAGCATAGGTTAGCAACTTCTTGGTCACTATTTTCTTCGGAACTACTCAGATCAATTTCTCTCAATGCTGCAAGCATTGCTCTTCGTTTTGCCTTTTTCGTTGACTTCTTGATTTCAGGACATTGTGATTTCAAATGGCCCGGCCTCTTACACTCGTAGCATATGATGTCTCTTTTCTTGCTATTTTCTCCTTTGGAACCATCTTTTTCTGAAATTCTTTTTGTCCTTCGCATTTTTCTTGTCATGGACTTTTTGAGCTTTCTTGTGATTACTGCTAGATCTTCATCATCGCTTGATTCGGAGTCATCTTCACTTTCACTTGATGTACTTGAAGTAGAAATTTTAAAAGCAAGGTCCTTTTTCTTACGGCTTCCATTATCCTCCAAGTTCATCGTGATTTCATGAGTCATAAGAGAACCCAAAAGCTCATCCAAACTGTAATTTGTGAGGTCTTGTTTGGCCTCAATTATTGCCGTCACTTTTGGCTCCCATTGCTTTGGTAATGACCTAAGAATCTTTCTCACAAGATCAACATTAGAGTAAGACTTTCCAAGAGATTTCAAGCCATTAATAATATCAGTAAAGCGTGTAAACATGTTAGAGATGGATTCATCAGACATCATTTTAAACAATTCATACTTATGAACAAGCATGTCAATTTTGGATTCTTTAACCTGACTAGTACCCTCATGCGTAACTTCTAGCTTATCCCAGATTTCCTTAGCTGATTCACATGCAGAGACTCTATTAAACTCATTAGGATCTAAAGCACAATATAATAGATTCATTGCTTTAGCATTCAGTTCAATTCCTTTAACATCATTCGCATCCCATTCTTTTTCCTCTTTAGAAACTACTACTCCATTAACGGTTTTGGTAGGATGGTGCGGCCCATCAACAATAACTTTCCACAACTTGTAGTCAGTTTGAATATAAATGCGCATTCTAGCCTTCCAATAATTATAGTTAGACCCGCTAAATAAAGGAGGTCTATTGCTCGATTGACCCTCAGGAAGGAAGGTGCCATAAGGGGTTGCCATAGATCTTACCCTAAGACGATTAAGTCAAAAAAATAACTAGAGCCTCGCTCTGATACCAATTGTTGGTCCAAATAGCAACCCAAGAGGGGGGGTGAATTGGGTATCTCAAATATAATGCGGAATTTAAAAAACTAATTGACTGATTATTCAAGATATTCTACCACAACTTGTTATTCAATAATATATCAATTTACTCATGCGATATAGATATGCAAAACTGAAAGTAAAGAGAGTAGGGAAGAGAAAATCGAACGCAAGGATTTATAGTGGTTCGGTCCGTAACTTCACGGCCTAGTCCACTCCCCAAGTGTCCAACTCGGGATTTGCTGCACTATCTCCAATAGTTACAATCTTCTAGCTTTGCGGGTGCTAGACAACCTTTACAACGAGCAATCTATCCCCAATCACTCTGACTAATTTTGACTCCGGTGGAAGTCACACCTAACCCAACTAGTTTTGACTTCGGTGCTAGTAACACCTAACTCTCAAGTGATTTTCTCTCCAAAATCACTCACAAAAAGATTAACTCTCACAAGAGTATGAATAAGGGTGTACAATCCCTTTTACAACAAGGTTCAAGAAACAACACTCAAGCTAGTGTAGATATTCAAGATGTAAGTGTAGAGTTTGATGGAGATTTGCAATTGAAAAGCTCACTGAATTATTTCTCCGGAGATCTCTCGTATTGTCTTCATTCTTCTCCTTTATTTATTCTTGGAGAATAAGACTTCAGACATGTGGAAGCTCCACTAGCCGTTGGAATATTGAATTCCAATCCTTTTCTTTTCCAAACGTTTGCATCTTCCATCTTGAGCAACATCAACTACAATCAAGCCTTCAATTTGCCGAAATAATATAAAGCTCCAAGTAGTATTCAATTTTCCTCCTTGATTAATATTTGCTTTCCATAGAAGTCCTCATAGTCAATCACAAATTAGGAGAAGATTTGTCCTTAATCTTCTTCCTTCTAATTTCAATCTTGACTATTAGAGATAGGAGTTTTGATGTAGAGTCTTTCCTTGTGTAACTCAATCAAGTCCTACAAAATAAATATTATTCAAATCAATAGCAAATAATATTAATTGTATTTCTCTTCAATAAAATTTACTTTGTTATCATCAAAATCAATAAGGTTTTCATAGAAATCTTTGGGCTAACAATCTCCCCCTTTTTGATGATGACAAACAATTAATGATTTATTCAAAAAAATTCAGAAATTTAATTATAACAAAAGAATTAAGATACTCCCCCTGAATTTATGCATCTTTGCTTGAGCTTTTTCTCCCCCTTTGTTTCTCCCCCTTTGTCTTTCACTATATTTCTCCCCCTTTGTCATCAACAAAAAGAGCGCGGGAAGAGTCGAAAGGATCCTGTCCTTTTAGCTTTTTAGCTTCCACAATATTTCTCTTCTTTTGTCATCAACAAAAAAAAAAAGGAGAATCTTTGTTCACAATACTCCACAAAATTCATCATTGTCAAGAGGTGGAAACTCCTTTTCTTCGTAGTACAAAACTTCAAGCTTCACAAATAATTCATAAACTGCCTCCACTTGAACGACTCGTTAAAAATATAAGCACATTAACATATGTAGTAAATTTGAAGGATTAATCATGCCATGCTACTGTAAAATATTTAAAAACAAATCATTAGGAGAACATATTTTCACCAAAGCTTTGAACAAGTTAAGAAAAAAACTTTTCAATTAGCAAGAGTAAATAAACTATAGCTAACTCATCAAAATCAGTACCTTCAAATTTATTAGAACCTTGGCCAACTAAAACTAACAATTAATTAACATACCATACGAATCTAAGTTGACTTTGCCGACCTGTTGAGCTTACTCCATCACAGAAAGTTGCTTTTCTTGTTATCTAAAAAACATCTTCCAACATTTACCTTTGAGCGCACTTCAATCTATAAAAATAATTTATGTGCATTTTTTTGGTACCCATAGTTGCTTGGGTCCATAAGGGTTAGTAACAAGATGTTTAGGAACCCACATCTTTTTTGTTCCAAGATAAATATTTTTACGAATAGGACAAGAATATGATAAATGACCAATCATTTCACAATAGTTGCAAGTAGTGTAAGCATGACCAGAAGAAGTTGATTTCACAAACAAATTTTGATAAAACTTTTGCTTTTTGGTTGGATTAAAACCGATGCCTGCTTTGTCAAAAACACATCTTTGTTTTCCAAGATGCATATCCAAATTTTCTTTTCCTTGAACAAACTTAGAAAGAGATGTTTTCAAATCCTCAACCTCATTTTTTAAAACATCATTTTCAAGTCTCAAATTATTTTCAAATACCAAATCATTTGCAATCTCTTTTGGTGAACAAACTTCTTCAATTTTCCCTTTCAAGGCATCTTTCTCATTTTTCAAACATTCATTTTCAGCTAAGAGGGAAAAATTAGTCTTTTTGAGAGACTTATATTTGGAACTCAAATTCTTAAACTTGGAATGCAATTCTTCAAAAGCATCTAACAGTTCATCATAAGTAAATTGCTCATCAAAATCATCACTAGAGTTTACCTCTTCCTCACCATGTGCCATCAAGCATAGGTTAGCAACTTCTTGGTCACTATTTTCTTCGGAACTACTCAGATCAATTTCTCTCAATGCTGCAAGCATTGCTCTTCGTTTTGCCTTTTTCGTTGACTTCTTGATTTCAGGACATTGTGATTTCAAATGGCCCGGCCTCTTACACTCGTAGCATATGATGTCTCTTTTCTTGCTATTTTCTCCTTTGGAACCATCTTTTTCTGAAATTCTTTTTGTCCTTCGCATTTTTCTTGTCATGGACTTTTTGAGCTTTCTTGTGATTACTGCTAGATCTTCATCATCGCTTGATTCGGAGTCATCTTCACTTTCACTTGATGTACTTGAAGTAGAAATTTTAAAAGCAAGGTCCTTTTTCTTACGGCTTCCATTATCCTCCAAGTTCATCGTGATTTCATGAGTCATAAGAGAACCCAAAAGCTCATCCAAACTGTAATTTGTGAGGTCTTGTTTGGCCTCAATTATTGCCGTCACTTTTGGCTCCCATTGCTTTGGTAATGACCTAAGAATCTTTCTCACAAGATCAACATTAGAGTAAGACTTTCCAAGAGATTTCAAGCCATTAATAATATCAGTAAAGCGTGTAAACATGTTAGAGATGGATTCATCAGACATCATTTTAAACAATTCATACTTATGAACAAGCATGTCAATTTTGGATTCTTTAACCTGACTAGTACCCTCATGCGTAACTTCTAGCTTATCCCAGATTTCCTTAGCTGATTCACATGCAGAGACTCTATTAAACTCATTAGGATCTAAAGCACAATATAATAGATTCATTGCTTTAGCATTCAGTTCAATTCCTTTAACATCATTCGCATCCCATTCTTTTTCCTCTTTAGAAACTACTACTCCATTAACGGTTTTGGTAGGATGGTGCGGCCCATCAACAATAACTTTCCACAACTTGTAGTCAGTTTGAATATAAATGCGCATTCTAGCCTTCCAATAATTATAGTTAGACCCGCTAAATAAAGGAGGTCTATTGCTCGATTGACCCTCAGGAAGGAAGGTGCCATAAGGGGTTGCCATAGATCTTACCCTAAGACGATTAAGTCAAAAAAATAACTAGAGCCTCGCTCTGATACCAATTGTTGGTCCAAATAGCAACCCAAGAGGGGGGGTGAATTGGGTATCTCAAATATAATGCGGAATTTAAAAAACTAATTGACTGATTATTCAAGATATTCTACCACAACTTGTTATTCAATAATATATCAATTTACTCATGCGATATAGATATGCAAAACTGAAAGTAAAGAGAGTAGGGAAGAGAAAATCGAACGCAAGGATTTATAGTGGTTCGGTCCGTAACTTCACGGCCTAGTCCACTCCCCAAGTGTCCAACTCGGGATTTGCTGCACTATCTCCAATAGTTACAATCTTCTAGCTTTGCGGGTGCTAGACAACCTTTACAACGAGCAATCTATCCCCAATCACTCTGACTAATTTTGACTCCGGTGGTAGTCACACCTAACCCAACTAGTTTTGACTTCGGTGCTAGTAACACCTAACTCTCAAGTGATTTTCTCTCCAAAATCACTCACAAAAAGATTAACTCTCACAAGAGTATGAATAAGGGTGTACAATCCCTTTTACAACAAGGTTCAAGAAACAACACTCAAGCTAGTGTAGATATTCAAGATGTAAGTGTAGAGTTTGATGGAGATTTGCAATTGAAAAGCTCACTGAATTATTTCTCCGGAGATCTCTCGTATTGTCTTCATTCTTCTCCTTTATTTATTCTTGGAGAATAAGACTTCAGACATGTGGAAGCTCCACTAGCCGTTGGAATATTGAATTCCAATCCTTTTCTTTTCCAAACGTTTGCATCTTCCATCTTGAGCAACATCAACTACAATCAAGCCTTCAATTTGCCGAAATAATATAAAGCTCCAAGTAGTATTCAATTTTCCTCCTTGATTAATATTTGCTTTCCATAGAAGTCCTCATAGTCAATCACAAATTAGGAGAAGATTTGTCCTTAATCTTCTTCCTTCTAATTTCAATCTTGACTATTAGAGATAGGAGTTTTGATGTAGAGTCTTTCCTTGTGTAACTCAATCAAGTCCTACAAAATAAATATTATTCAAATCAATAGCAAATAATATTAATTGTATTTCTCTTCAATAAAATTTACTTTGTTATCATCAAAATCAATAAGGTTTTCATAGAAATCTTTGGGCTAACACTCTCTGTTGATTACTTTTAATATGTAATCCCAGTGCGGGGTTGCCCAAAAAATGAGTCCAGATCCCTTGTCCAACCCACCTGTCTCACCCCTCTCGGCTGTTGATTTTGCAAATCAATGGCTGAGATGGGCCAAGCATGTTTTTCTTTGAGATGGGCTAAGCACTTTTTTCTCAAACGACGTCATTTTGAAGCAAAACATGTTTGGTCCATCTCCACCATTGATTTGCGAGATCAACGGCCGAAAGGAGTGGGACAGACAGGTCGAACAGGGAATCTCAAGTTTGTTGCCCCATGGTGAGGGATGGGTTGCCCAAGCTCAAGGTTTGAATAAAAAATTGGAATATCCTTAATCTAAATAAAAGATTGCAAAAATTTGATTGAGCACCTACATGTATCAGATAAAATTAATTTTGAACGACTCGAATCATCCGTGCGGAGTCTGAAGTGAGTCCTCCATGATGGTCATTGTACCGTCCATGCTGGCACAGTCTGTGGTCGCAGTCGGGTTTCTCTCGCTCACTCTCAAACCCGATATGGTCCAGCCAATCAAATGTTTTGAACAGGGTAGCTTTACAGCTGGAGGACCCACATTCGCTTGTAACGTTACAGAAACTTGAAACAAAGAAAATTTCAAATGGAAAATGATTTTGCCATTTTTTTTTTCTTTATTGATACTCTTCTTTGTTTCCTTATTAGATGATTTATTTTGTAAAAAAAGAAGAGTGTTGTTAGAAAAAAAAAGAGTGACAAAATCACTTGCCTTTTGAATTCAGAAGGACATTTTTAGCCATCCGCTTTCTGACCTCTAGATTTGTTGAAAGAGGCCGCTGGTTTTCGTGCAAAAAATCATTTAATTGAAGCCAATTTTAGTAAATGATTGGAAAATCATGAAAAACCAACTTTTTTTTTTCAACCGATAACAGATGATATTATAACTCCAATTAAAGAGTACATCAACATGAAAACTCGTCCTTAGATAAAGGACCAAGGTACCACGACGACATGGATTCATCCCACAGACTATACCTCAAACTAACTAAACCTTTTTCTTGCAGAAACAAGAAACAACCCAAAACAACCCAATTGGGAGAAACCCAGTCGAAAAAAAACTCACAGCAAGAAACCGGAGAGAAAACTTCAACAAAATGGAGAAGAATAAGCAAATGATCGCAAACCAACAAGAAAATGAAAAAAAAAAAAACCTCGCCATCATCATCTACAAACATAGA
This sequence comes from Rhododendron ovatum, assembly GCA_019656835.1. Taxonomy (NCBI): domain Eukaryota; kingdom Viridiplantae; phylum Streptophyta; class Magnoliopsida; order Ericales; family Ericaceae; genus Rhododendron; species Rhododendron ovatum. The sequence goes on along the minus strand of CM033802.1, from coordinate 6,611,066 downwards.
TCTCCAACTCCGGCGACCCAATCATGCACAAAAGCTTCGCACCTACAGCCGCAAATCTAAACCATACCACCAGAGACGAGTCACCGATGAACGACAAATATGATGGAGGAGGTCCGGCGGTAGAGGAACCGGGGAGGCTAAGGCGTCGGAAGACGTGAGGGGAGGATGAGGGTGGAGAGTGATGAAAGGAGGAGAAAAGATATTCTAATCCGAGGCCAACGGAGGAAAAAAACCTCATAGGGGAGATCCCCCGGCCCATTTTAGGGTGAAAACCTTAGGGGGAGGGAGGGAAAGAGAGAAATAAAGAGGAGCGACGGCTAGGGTTGAGAGAGAGAGTATCCTCTTTCCTCAGGGAAATAAATACTCTATGAAAACCAACTAGTTCAACCACAACATTCTCCAATTGACGAACAAATCCATGGGCTAGAAACTAACCACTTTTGGTCTTCCAAAAAGGAAATACATCCTCCTGGGTTCTTTTTACATACTTGAACGCACAGTTTTGTGAGTTCTTACCTAGTTCATTTTGATTATTTGTTTCTATTATTAATGTTGTAGGTGTAAAACTTGTCAAGATTGTGACTTATGCCAAAAATGGAATTGATACTCCGTTCCGCAAAGGTTCTTAATTTTTTAAGTACTTATTTTCCGTTTTACGAGACAGGTCATTCTCTCATAATGATCTTTAATTCAAAAAATAAGTACTTTACTTTAGTTAGTGGAACACACCCAGCCAACCCATGACCGCAACACATTTATCTAGATATAAACAAGTTCAATATTCAACATGTCAATAAATGTTTAGGAGGACTTTCAGATTCGCATATTGTTCACTTTCTTTCTTATTTTTTCTATAATTCCTGTGCCCATAATTGTTTACGCGCACTTTTACTAATCTTGAGGGACAAATTTCATCGCCCACTTGCGAGGTCCCAATTAAAGCTAGAGCAAAGTTTTGTATGGACTGACTTCAAATGAGTTGATAGCGCTAAAGATGTTTCAAACATAAGATCTCAAGAGAAAGCAACCCATTAAATCTCAAACATTGACCACTAAACTAACCCCTACGGGTTTGCATTGTTTACTTAGCTAGGGACAAGGGTAGAGTCATTCAAGTTTTTCATTCCAACTCAAAATAATGTCAGCAAGTCTCTGTAATCCCAACCAAGTTCTAAATTCCAAAATCTAGACACTTTCCAATTAAAAACCCCACTATTAGAGCATTTGAAGGCACTGTTGTGCCTATTATGCTCTTACAACCATCAGAAGCTGCAAACTCATTGCAATTTTCACAACCCAAAATGTCACAAACATCATCAATCATTCTCAATATTCATATATAGAACCCATAATACGAATTCTTCATCTATAATGTTGTCTGTATAACATTAGCCTGACAAATCCAGACCAAGCTGGTTTCTGATACTACTTAAACCTACGAACATGTATCATAATATGCTTTCCTTTCTTGTTTTCCCTCCTGCTACTGAGAGTTCAACTTCTATGCTGCCAATAACATCATGGCAAAACAAATTGAAGTACTATTTCTATATCTTCGGCTTTTCTACGGCAAGGCCTCAAAATTCTAAATAGATGGGAAGTACTTATTAAGGCCTGAAGGTAGGTATAGAATTCTCTACTCATGGGGTGCTTTTCAAAATCCCTGAACCTCTCTCACCAATGCCTCCCATTGTCAAAGATTCCACTATCAGTACGACTCGGTCGAATGGTGCAATCCAAAAACACCGCGATCAATACTGCTATTGTGGGCGGGGATGTGAAAATGATTTCCACAATTGTGTTGAACTGCTAGTAATCGTTAGAAATTCCATTTAGTTTCACCAAGCACGAAAATACTTGCGACTGCTAAAATTCATTCGAGTTAGAAAAGACCGCGATCGGAAGTTACTATCTAGCCATAGAAGTATTGTGTGATTGAGAGGCCCACGAAGATTGAATAAGCTACTACGAACTTTATTCTAAGCCTGTTGAGGTTGTAGAATTGAAGTAAACCAATACCGACAGAAGCTGCACCGGAATGTGTCGGCACATGCCCCTGAAATATTTAAAATCGTGGTGCGCCCTTTGTTTAGAAAGCGCGGCCAAACGCTATAATTCAGAGTCGTCACTCGGATTTTGCGGTATGCACCCAATGATATGAACTTGAAACATTTGCTACGTTTGGATTTTGAAAAAGGCTTTGTGGAGTGGACCATCGTCACCGTCGATATCTAAGGTTCGAGAGCCAGGTTACGAGAGAGAGAGGGTTTTATGGCACCCCTCTCGCCCAATCCGGAGATCGGTCTTTACTCGGGCATTTTGTAATACATTTGCATTTTCTCTCATTAATCATTTTTTAGCCATTTAGGGAGGGAGAACAGTTAAAAGGGGAGTTAACACTGTAACAAGTTTGCATTACGTGACAAAATATGATGGATGCTTTATTGAAACATTTAGTATAGATTGAGAATAAGCACTTCTGTGAGCATTTTGGACAAACTGGGACACACTGGTCTGGAATGACGTACGCAGGAATAAACCTGTATGCACTGGCCACGCCACTGCATACCGAGATGACCTGCGTACACTACACGAACACTGGCGTGTGCCGGTAGGTCTAAAACCCACAGCTTCTGCTCTCAACCCTTTGGGCTCTGAAAAGGACCAGTGCACACTCAGGACAAACCATGCAGTTTACAGTTCAGATATTAAGCAGTTATAGACAGTAGGAATGGATCTAGAGACATGAAATAAACTGAACACCCCATAAATAGTGTAGGAAAATAAACAGACGCCAAGACCTAGTTGTCATGCAAAGGCCAGCCACTGGGCTTGATATAACTATCGTACGCCAGTTACGAAAGACCGCATGCCAGTTACATCTTCTGTCCAATGCTTGGCTTTGCATCTTTTGGGCTCTGGAATACGACCAGAAAGATCGCAGAGGCATTCCAAAGCAGAAGAAACAAAATAGACTATTACACAGTTCTAAATACAGAAAGCAGTAGACTGGTTTTTAACATACGATAGAGTGATAAATGGGAAGAAAAGCATAAAATAGCTAAGCAATGATCCCCACGTCAGTACTGCACGTACTGCCATAACTGGCATACGGCTCAATCGGACTGGCATGCGCCACTAATTAGCTATACACAGCTTTAGAACCTTGCTAGCATTAGGACCAGGACTAGTATTGATTACCAGTCTTGGCCCTGCCAGCCTCCCTCAAAGGTCAGAACAGAAAGTTACAAAAGGTGGTATACCTTTGGTTTTGAGTTTGATGGAATGTTTGAGCTTTGAACTTAAGGTTTGAGGGATGGATGATGAGTGAAAGTGTGTGAAGAGAGTATGGAGTGCTTCTTGCTTACTCTTTCAAGTAATGGAAGGAGAAAAAGCAAGTAAACAAGGGAAATGTAGAGAGGAAGAGACTTGGAGCCTTAATGAGAGTAACCCCTTGCATATAAATGCAAAGGGGGTATTTATAAGCAAGGAATAGCTGAAGGGGGGGGGGGGGGGGGGGGGGGGGTGGGGGGGTGTTTGTAGCCAGCTAGGTTAAGGGCTGGTTAGCCTTGAGAGAGAGTCTCCATGCATTAAATGCATGGGACTTGCTTGAAATGAGTTATAAGAGAGAGGGAGACATCCCTGCACGTTTGCAATCATCAGAGGACTGTTCAACGTACTATGGGGTGGCCGCAAAAGTCTCGTGCATGTGGTTGAATAAGGTTGATTTGACTGGTTTTGATTGGCATACACCTATGGTTCACTAGCGTGCGCCAGTTGCAACTGGGTCAATGGTCGATGACTGACATGTGGCAGTATACCAACGTACACCAGTACTGTACCAGCGTAAGCCAGTAGGGTTTTGCTAAGGCCATTTGGTTTTGGCTTGAATGGTTTGAAATGGAGCTCGAAAGGGTTCGAATGAGGTCTGGAACGTTCAAGGCTCAAACACTCCAACAATCTTGGGGAGTTCTTGACCATACTCATCATTGGGCAATCAAAGATCATAAGTAAACTAATTTGGACAATCTAGAATACGGTGTCTACAGAATGGTATACCACAGTAAATTTCAACAAATAGTTGAAGGTAAAATAGGCATTCAAAGATGATTTGGAAAAGCAAGTGAGTATCCTAAATCAGTTAAAACAAGCATTTGTAATTGTCCTCCCTTTTTAAGAAATTTCTTTTTCCAAACAAGCACGAGTTTTGAGTAAACATAAAGAAATCTTAGCAGTTTTATCTCTAATGATTAGCAAGATAGAGAATTCATACCCATGTAGGCAAACAAGATGCAGTACAGAGCTCCAAAGATGGGCAATGGAATAGATGCTAGAACAGCCCCAAATTTTCCTGTTAATTGATGATACAATCCCACAGTTAGCCCAAATTTGAATCATAACTTCAATTTTTACTGGTTTGCAAGTGATGTCAGACAAACCCCACTATTAGCTAGCTAGGCCTTTACAAGTTACAACCATCAAAAGCAGCAAACTCGTTGCAATTTTCAGAACCCAAAATGCCACAAACATCATCAATGATTCTCGGTATTCATATATAGAACCCATAATATGACTTATTCATCTATAGTGTTGTTTGTATAATAATGTGTAGAGCCATGGTGTTAGAAGTTCGAGGGTGATTTTTCATCTCATATTGTAATTTTCTATTTTTCATATCGTGGAACATCTCTTTCCATGGAGTAGGCACTGGGGCCGAACCACATAAACTCCTATGTGTCTCATTTGTGTGATTATTTTAATTTATTGGGTACGCTTCCATTTGCGGGTGAGATCGCAGAAATTTCCCAACACAATGATTCTCAATATTCAAATATAGAACCTCATAATAAGGATTCTTCTTCATCTGTAGTACTGTTGTCTGTTGGTGGGTAAGGAGAGATTCACTCACAAACAAACTCTACTTTTATTCATCTTTAACTGAAATACAAATTATAATATGCTTTCCTTTGTTGTGTTCCCTCTTGCTATTTAGAGTTCAACTTATATGTTGCAACCATCATGGCAAAATAAATTGAAGTACCATATATTTCTGTATCTTCGTTTCTCTGCAGCAAGACCTTCAAATTCTAAACAGATGGAAAGCACTCACTAAGGCCTAAAGGTAGGGAGTAGAATTCTGGGTCCTCTTCGAAAGCACTCGTGAACTCTTCCCACCAATCGCACCAATCAGTCTCAATTTCAATCTCTCCATTATCAGTGCGACCCGGTGGAATAGTGCAATCCAAAAACACCGCGATCATAGCTGCTACTGTGGCCGGGGATGTGAAAATGATTTCCACAAATTTGTCAAAGTGCAAATAATGGTCAAAAATTTCATTTAGTTTCTTCAAGCACGAAAATATTTGCGACTACTAAAATTTGTTCGAGTTAGAAAGGATAAAATTTTATGCACAACATACCCAATTTGTATGAGTGTGAACAGGACCACGACCGGAAGTTCCCATGTAGCCATAGAAGTACTGTGGGACTGAGAGGCCCAGGAAGATTGAAAAACCTACTATGAACTTTGTTCTGAGCTTGTTGAGGTTGCAGAATTGAAGTAAATCAAGACCAGCAGAAGCTGCACCGAAATGGTATACCACAATTAATTTCAACATATAGTTGAAGGTAAAAACACTCATTTAAAGATGAATTGGAAAAGTAAATGACCATCCTGTACCAGTTAAAACATGCATTTGTAATTGTCATTCCTTTGGAAGAGATTTCTTTTCCAAACAAGCACGAGTTTTAGGTAAACATAAAGAAATTTCAGCAGTTTTATCTCCAACAGTTAACAAGATAGAGAATTCATACTCTCGTAGGCAAAGGAGATGCATTGCAGAGCTGCAATTATCGGCAATGGAATATGCCAGAATAGCCCCAAATTTTCCTGTTAATTGATGATACAATCGCACAGTTAACCAAAATTTAAATCATAACTTCAATTTTGCAAATGATGTTAGACGAAAACATGCAACTATAACACACCAAACACAGCAAAGAAAAGCATGAATCCTGCTGATATTTGAACCACTCTTCAGCTTTCAGATCGCGTTAGTGCCAAAAGACCTACATTTTCACTGAACAATTTGCAGAATATAAGAATCTAAGATTGGTAGGAAAATCATACTTGGATGAGGACATCAGCTCCTCAGTCGACTATTCTGCAAGATTAATCTAAACTAATCTAAAACTAATGCAGAGGAATTGAAGGCTCGTGACACTTTGATTGGTCACACATAAACCATAAATTTCTCCAAACAAATGATCTACACATGCATTTGTAACTAAAGTAAGCCATCCCTCTTGCAACGACCTATGGATAAATGGTGGCTAAATTAGTGATTGGAGTAACAAATGTATTCAGAGAGGCATCCGAAGGGTAGCCAAAGTGATAAGCCGTGTGGTTCAGGTATTAAACCTCTTACACTGATACAGTGGAACCACTTGCATTACCAAACGAACCATCTAGCAACCAGCCTATTCCCTAAAACACAGAAGGCAAGAAAATGGAAAAAAAAATTGGTTGAGTTGGTTATGATGAAATTAAATGGAAGATAAAAGAAAGAAACATAATAATCTATCACAGGGTCAAATGCTACCAGCCACCCTGCACCATGGCTGAAAATAGAAGGTGGTGGAAGTGTGGCACTCCCAAATCTTGCTGCTGCTATATTTGCACCAGTAGACTGCAAAAACAATCATCCGAGGGGATAAAATTTGCATGTGTATAAGTTCAAATGCTACTTAAGGAAAATACAATTTGTGTAACTCCTTAAGGAGTCCTTAGGATAACATCTAGCTCATCTCTTGTAGAAATAAGCAACATGGTACAATCATGCAAGGTTCATATATAAGCAAATACCTTCCAACCTCACGTTTTTTCCCGACGAAAAAAAAAACAATAAAAAAAGATGGCAACTATATCTAAAAGAAATGACTACTGATATACAAGAGAAAAAAAATCTCAATAAGAGCAGCAAGAGCTGCAGCCATCATCACAAATACATCCCCGGCATCAACACTTGGAGTCCCCAACTGCCATGGATATGGAAAACTTATCCTGTAGGTATATGTGAACCAGACAATGATATAATGAAACTAGAATTAAGTGGAAACAAACTAGGAATGTAATTTAGGTTGGAATGTTAATGTATTATGAATTGATGCCTTAGATTAAAAGATAAGATCAAAAGAAACGCTAATTCAAGAATGAGCTTACCAAGCAGCACCACTAATGAGCCCAGATTGGTCAACACGGCAACTGATTTTTTTGCTTGAAGATTTGTTTCTATATACACCTGATGCAGTAAGAAGTGCTGCAAATAGCCATACAATGGCTATTGATAATAGGACAGCATATCATTCAAAAAAGCGCTCTCCAATTTGGTTTCTATCCAACGAGAAATATACTTCCAAAGATTTAGTTACCCAATTCAGTATAACCTCAAGAAATTCTTGTTAATAGATTTACTAAGAAACAAAGGATCAAAATAAATCAGCAATTTCACTCCCCAAACTGAAATGAGATCCCCTATTTATAAACTAAATGGTTGATCACTTGAAATATATAAAAAAAAAACTAAAACTAACCACTAAACCATATAGGCGCAGAGAATCAACCACAGAAGAAGCCAAGATACACCGCATACTGGTGAAACCCTTTAACACAAGCCATCCATGATCACAACCATTTCAGGGTCATACGTAAAAACATAATCCTAACTGTGTTAACAACTCTCAGACCATTGGCCTTTTGTTATCATGTTCTACTTTCGTTCTTAAAATTGATTTCTCAAACTTCCACTGCATGCCGATATGTTTGGTCCAAGGCCTTTTTGATTGATTTCCAGACACACTCATTTCATGATAGTAGAGAAAATAGAATCCATCCAAATCACGGTATAAAAGGCACTACTAGATTGAGATAGGAGTTGGCTGCAGTAAGAAGCAATCTAGAAAAAGCACACCTGAGATAGAATAATTAAGATAATCAATTCTGGAAGCCCAATCTCAAGAGATTCTGCCAGCTACAACCATCAGCCAAAAATAAAAAGACAAAATAAGCAAATGAATACCTTTATATTTAATAGAATTTTAGGAGGAAAAAAGCTACTACATAACCTTTCTACGTACATGAAATATCAAATCTCATTGGTACAATTAAATTACTGAATTCATCCTGGATGAAAAGGCGATAGCGGATAGCTACAAGATTACCCTTCTAAACGTAACTAGAACATAAATGTTGAACTGTGGAAACGGGCGTGATTAACCTGTCCTCGTCCAACAAATTCCAAGTGTTAATTTAAATAGATTTCACATGAGCGTAACATTCCCTTACATAATGTAACTTTCTTCGAAATCCTACCTCACAATGATTCTCCAAATACCAAAGAAACCAAGTAATATTGGGATAATGGATGCAATCATCATAGCTCCTTGAATCCCTCTCATCGACTTTTCAAACCTTTGAAGAAAGTGACACCCAAAGTAAATGACAGAAACGAACAGATAACACTGTGAAAAGTGCAAAGGATTGACGCATGGAATGGGGATTGAGTTGATTGACTAGTGTCACATCCAGAGGATCGACGTATTTGGTATATCTATTAGATAACACTGTGAAAAGTGCAGGAGCAATAAATGAGTATGAGGGACCTATCACCATTGGAAGCCGAGTTCCGAACCAAGTCTGCAATAGAGTGTTCAACCCCGCGACGAATAGCGAGGTTTGTATCACTTTAGCCTTCTCCTTCTGCCACAAGGAAAATAAGACCCTGAAACTTAAGTTTATACAATGGGATTACTCCCCAGAGGAGATAATAAAGACACAGAAATGCTTGTACAAGTAACTTTCACATAATTCATACCTGGCCACCACCCATCAAAGGAACAATGATGAAAGGAATGATGACAGTAGTCCCCAGCATTACCACATGGTGCTGAAAACCCACATAAATGGCCGGAGCTGCATTAAGATAGATGAAGTTAGAATCGAAGTTTTTCTGCTTAAAGAAGTTTAACGAATACACGAACATCTACTTCGTCTAGTTGTCGGGAATGTTGCGTGGGAAATTTATTCTCACAAAAAGAAGTATATTGAAGTAAAGGAAAAGAAAATATATTTTCTTGTGTGAGTGTTCTGTTGACAAAGAATTTTATAAGAAAACTAAAATTACTTTTTTTGTATGGACCTATTTTGCAAAGAAATGTTCCTAGTGAGAAAGTTCAAATTCTTGGTCCCAGGGCTTTCTTGGTAACTAACCACTATGAGCAAGTCCACCCTTTGCCAAATCTCATAAAATTGTTTTTGCTTAGGTAAATTTTTTTTGTTGTTTAAAAAAAACAAATCAGAAATGCCATTCCCTATGCCATATTTGGTAGTTGTCAAACCTGCCACATCATCCAAGTCATTTAAATTATAACAAAAAATGAGATGGGTTAATTCAATGGTTTGGATTTAAAATTGTGCTAAAATGGCACCAAACAGGAGTAAAAACACTGCTATTTTTTACTCAAATTTTGCAAAGCTATTTTCTCCTCTTAAATTTGCAATTATGCCATAAATGAGGCTTTTTCTTAAATTTATTCTTAGATTTGGGTTTGCCCATTGACGCTTTTGCTCAAGTAAAAGTTTGATTTGGTATGAAGTACTCCAATGGTCAAAATTAAATCTAAGCACAAATCTGAGTTTGAGAAAAAAAGAAGGTAACGGCCAGAGATGCTCTAAGAGAGCCATAATTATATCAAACCAAAAGCTTATTCTTCCTCTCCTTTTTTTTTGCGTATACATCTAACCAAAAGCTTTACAACACCAAAGAAAATTTTTAATAATCAAATGAGAAATCATAATCGAAACACTTCAGGAATTTGTGAGTTTTGTAGGGAACTAGTTGAATTGAGCAAACTTTTGAATTCTGATCAGGGGATATATGGCGCAAACATTTTAATACATCAGAGAGAGAGAGAGAGAGAGAGAGAGAGAGAGAGAGATTCCTATAAATGATTTACATACATAAATGTGTATATGATATACTAGAGGTAGAGGATACAAATATCTAGCGAATACATGGATAATGAATCATTAATGTTATCAGCAGGTGAGTATGCATAAAGAGTATGCATAAAGGGGAAATGCTGAGGTTAGTATAAACAGAGGAATGCTCAGAAGAGAAAAAGGAGTAAAAATCTGAATCCATGTGTGCATGGAGAGAGAGATGGAGGAGCGGAGGTGGAGGCGGGGGCGGGGGCGGAGGCGGAGGCGGAGGCTGGGGCGGGGACGGGGACGGAGGCAGGGGCGGGGGCGAATAGGGGCAGGGGCGGAGGCGGGGGTACTGGCACAAGCACGGACATGTGCCCGAGCATGGACATGGGAATATGTCCATGTCCGTGCTTGCGCCTGGGCCCGTTCTTGTGTCCGGGCATGGACATATTGCCGAGCACGGACATGGGAATATGTCCATGTCTATGCTCGTGCCTGGGCACGGGTACATGTTTGTCTCCGTGCTCGTGCCCAGGTACGGACATGTGTTTGAGCCCGGGCACCCGTCATTCCCCAACCATTGCTTCAAGTTCAATCGGTTCATGAAGAACATTTCTCTTTCTACATTCTTCCTCTCCAAGAAGAACAAGAAGCAGCAGCAGCTAATGCGGAGCTTGTGAATACAACTCTCTTTCTCTTTCCTCTCTCTCAGTAGGGAACTACAAGAAGCTGGCGGAAGATCAGAGGAGAGAATATAAATAGAGCATGAGAATATAAATAGAACAATATTAATTCTAACACCACACTCATTCACACACCCTCACTCATAACAAAGGTGGGCCCACACACACTGAGTGTGTGGTGTGTGCGGGCTCCACCATTGTTGTAAGTATGGGTGTATAATTGGATGTGTGAATGGATGTGGTGGTAGAAGGACTCTAAATAGAATGATGAATGGGAGGGAAGATATTAGGCGGGGGAAGTTGTGAGTCTCTGACGATTAGTTAGATCTCCACAACGACCCTGTTTCTTCGGAGAGCAACAACGTTAACTATCACAAAAAATCTCTCTCGAAAGTTACTTTCACAAGAAATCTCTCTCTCTCTCTCTCTCTCTCTCTCTCTCTCTCTCTCTCTCTCTCTCTCTCTGTTGATTACTTTTGTCATGGAAAAATTTGATTTTAAGTGGACAGTGGAGAGGTTGGTTACTTGGTTATCCCTTTTTTTTTTTTGGGCAAGTGGAGTTTAGTTATCTTATTGGGTAAATTTCACTTACCTCCCCTGGGGTTTCTAACACAAACAGAGACCTCCCTTGAGGTTTCTAAAATGCCACTAACCTCCCTTGCTTTTGAAACAATTGTCAAGATTCCCTCATGCAGTTAAATGAACCTAAACGGTCTTAGTCTTGAAGAGAAAAATACTTAAATGCCCTCTATGGTCAGCACCTCATTTTCCTCCCCTCTGTCAATTGCCTCCACTATAAACTGTTAATGCATTCCACCCAATTCTAAATTCGTCGTCACTGTCGCATTGAACCAATTGCCTCAAACTTGTTGCAACAAATTTCTGCATACAAACTGATCAAAAAATAATATTTTTTGCATACACCATGCCAAGTTACATCCCAGTTTTACGGGTGGTGTGGCTTAATTACCCTTTTTTGATGATTTTTTGTTTATTCAATTTTTTTTTCACATTTCGTTTGTTTTGCTTTAATTTTTTCAGTAGATTATTGGTTCCTCTCATCAAGACGAACCAACAATCGACATAAAATTAACACAAAAATGATAGACGAAAAAAATTGAACAAGGACAAAAAAAAAAAAAAATGCAAAACCCATTCAATAATTTGCGTTCTTTTTTTTTTGAAATTGTTTTATAATTTCATCAATTTCTTTTCACTTTTTGGATGTACCTAAAGCAGCTCTATCTAACAAGTAATTTTTTTTTTGAAAATTCTAAACAAATTCACTGGAATGAATGGGATACTATAAACAATCGCCATGATAAGTCAAAATTGGCTCCTTTTTTTTTCTTTTTTTTAGTTAAGTTTTTTTTCCAGTTAAGTTTTTGTAATTTTTTTACTTTTTAAAAAATCAAAAATTACAAAAAGAGGGAGAGGCAGTTCAAATCATTTGTGTAAATTTTGGATGGAAGGAGCATATAATATATTCAATATATAAACGAAAGTTAATTTTTTACAGAAACCCTTACAAATAAGTTTTAACCAAATTGAATGGTTTTGATCATTTGCGTGGGACTCCGAAATAGGTCTTACAAAAAATTTGTGTCAAAATTTGTATCAACTTTTGTGTGAGAGGAACTGGCCCCTATATATATCACATAACATCTATAAACATGAGTGAATGATTTGTCAAAATATTCATAGAATAATTAAAATTATCAAGTTCAATTTACTTTTCAATATCATATGTTAATTTGAGAGGCGGTGAATTTCAGTTTTGATATGGAGGAAAAGCAGTGGCTGTTTGGCCACGGTTGCAGGGGTAAATCGGGGGATTAAGGCTTGTAAAATGTGCTGACATGCATCATGATTTTCTGGTAAAAACTTACCGGTGACTTCACATATGGGGAATCTTGATAATTGTTTCAAAAGTAGGGGAGGTCAGTGGCATTTTAGAAACCTGGAGGAAGGTTTCTGTTTGTGTCAGAAACTTCAAGGGAGATCGGTGAAATTTATCCTATCTTTTTATTCCGTTGGAATTGGTAGTATTTTTTGTCATTTAAAACCCAATAATGCTACAATAATGTACCAATAGCATAGCATTATTGTTAAATTTAACAAACCCTTTGCCCCCACCCCCCGGCCCCCACAAGGTCCTGTCCATAATTTTTGTCGAAAAATTCCCTCTCTCTCCTCTCCAGTGCGTGTACGCGTGTCACTCTTCCGTGCGTGTTCCCGCTTATCTCTCTTCCCAGCATGTATTCTGTATCTTATTTTTCTCAACCATTGACTTTCATTCAACAAAACCCCTGCTCATGAAATGACAAACTAAAAGGCTCTGCTCTCTCTTTTCTTTTTCTTTTTTCTTTTTGAAAAGATCTCTCTCTTTTCTTTTATTCTGCACATTCTGGTGATTTTTTTGACCTTTTCAAACTAAGCTTTGGCTGTTCAAATCAAAAGTTAAAGAAGAACCAGTTATTTTGGAAATCTCCTTGTGCATGTGCAACATCCCTCTCTCTTCTTTTTTATTTTTATTTTTAAATCTAAAACTGTTTATTATTTCTTATCTATCTTTTACTGTATAAAATTTTGTATACTAAAGATCTACTCCTCCTAGATATCTACTGAAAACATGTTAATTTAATAATTAACAGTATTAAAATTGTTAATTAACACTATTATTTTCACAATTAACAGTGTTAATTAACGGTATTAAAATTATCAATTAATAATCTTATTCATAATTAATAGTATAAATTTACAATTAATATTGTTAAACTAACAATTAGCAATTCATAGAACACATGGCCCATACACAATTTACACATCATAAAATATCACTACTCATAGCATAAATTTTTTTCCTTTTAAATTGAATAATGCAAAAAATAAAAAAATAATAATGCACTCCTCAAAAATTAATTTTTTCTACAAAATTTTACCAAGTAAATTTTTAAAAATATAAATTTTATAAAAAAACAAACATATATAATAAAAGTTATAGCATTTTAACGTTACAGTGCTAAACTAAAAAATAAGAGGCTACATCAAAAACTAATAATTTTTCCCATAAATAATATCACCTTCAATATTGCAGGGCATTTTATCTCTAGGTCCAGAAAATAGAAAGTAAATCCTACCAAGTCTCCTCTAATTAACGAAATACTAAAACTCTATGAAAGTGCCTAAAACCCTAAACACTGTAAGTGCCTAACCCCTAGGGCATACTATGAAAGTGTCTAAACCCCAGGGCTAAACCCTTAAGGTATCCTATGAAAGTGCCTAAACCGCTAAAACCCTATAATAGGAAAGTGCACCCTAAAACTCCTATGAAAATGCCTAAACCTAAACCTAAACCTAAACCCTAGGGTTCCCTAAACCTTAGGGTATCCTAAAACCTAAAATCTTAAGGTACCTTAAAACACTAGGGTACTCTAAAACCCTAAAATCCTAGGGTACCCTAAGATTTTAAGATACCTAAGGGTACTAGGATACCCATTAGGGTACCACAAAATCCTAGCATATCCTAAATCCTAGGGTGACACTTCTATTAATGAAAAATGTATTTTTGTAAAAGTGGACTTAATGGAAATTAAGTATTTCATCTCTCCTTAATGGGAATTGAGTGTGACTTTTCTGTACTTAAAGGTAATTTTCTCAATATTGTACTTGTTTGGTAGACCTCGTTTTCGTTAAGTGGATTTCATAAACCTTTTTTTTTTCTTTCAAATTTTGATATATAAAACTAAAATTATTTCAATTATAAAATTTTAAATAAAAAGTGAAAAGAGAGAGGAGAGAGACACAAAACTGATGAGAGTGAGAGAGAGAAAAGTGGTTGTGTTTCTCTGACAGTATGTGCTGTCTTTCTTTCTTTCTTTTATTTTGTCATTCCGCTTTCTTTTTAAATCTTCTTTTTTTTAAAAATGTAATTTTAAATTTAATAAAAATGAAAATTAATTTTTTAATTTTTTTTGCACCGTTTAAAAGATCTCAATGAGATCTATCAAACAAGATTCATATTGGTAAGAAAATTATTTGCGTAAACACATAATTTTTAAGCTTGAAATTACCTTTCTTTTTTAAAAGTTCCTTTTTTAAATCCAGAACACCTTTGTACTTTCTTTTTTATTGGAAATAGTGCATGTTTTGAGTAGGCATGTGCTAGCAGAAAAGAGACGCGCGCATGTACTTAGGCCCCATTTCATTTTCTTTCAAAAAGTACTTTTTGAAAAGAAATGTAATTTCAAGCTCAAAAATCATGTGTTTATATAAATATTTTTCTACCAATATGAATCTTTTTTGATAGATTTCATTGAGATCTTTTAAAAGGTGCAAAAAAAATCAAAAATTATTTTCTATTTTTATTATATTTGAGCTTAAAATTACCTTTTTTTTGAAAAACAAAGTTTAAAAAGAAAGCGGAACAGCACTTTAATCAGGCTAAATTTTCAAAAACACCGTGATCAATAGTGCTACTGTGGCCGGGATGTGAAAATGATTTCCACAATTGTGTTGAACTGCAAGTAATGCTTAGAAATTCCATTTAGTTTCTCCAAGCACGAAAATACTTGCGACTGCTAAAATTCATTCGAGTTAGAAAGAATAAATTGCATGCACAACGTACCCAATGTGCTTGAGTGTGAACAGGACCGTGACCGGAAGTTACTATGAAGCCATAGAAGTAATGTGTGATTGAGAGGCCCATGAAGATTGAATAAGCTACTACGAACTTTATTCTGAGCCTGTTGAGGTTGCAGAATTGAAGTAAACCAATATCAGCAGAAGCTGCACCGGAATGGTATAGCACAGTAAATTTCAACAAATAGTTGAAGGTAAAAGAAGCATTCAAAGATGATTTGGAAAAGCAAGTGAGTATCCTAAATCAGTTAAAACAAGCATTTGTTATTGTCCTCCCTTTGTAAGAAATTTCTTTTTCCAAACAAGCATGAGTACAGTTTTGGGTAAACATAAAGAAATCTCAGCAGTTTTATCTCCAACGATTAGCAAGATAGAGAATTCATACCCATGTAGGCAAACAAGATGCAGTAGATAGCTCCAAAGATCGGCAACGGAATAGATGCTAGAACAGCCCCAAATTTTCCTGTTAATTAATGATACAATTGCACAGTTAGCCCAAATTTGAATCATAACTTCAATTTTTTACTAGTTTGCAAGCGATGTCAGACGAAAATATGCAATTATAACGCACCAAAAATGGCAAAGAAAAGCATGAATCTTGCTGATATCTGAACCACTCTTTGGCTTCCACATCGCGTTAGTGCCAAAAGACCTACATTTTCACTAAACATTTTGCAGAATATAAGAATCCCAGATTGGTAGGAAAATCATACTTGGATGAGGACATCTGCTTCTCGGTGGACTATTCTGCAAGAATAATGTAAAACTAATGCAGAGGAGTTGAGGGCTCGTGACACTTTGATTGGTCACACACTAACAATAAATGTCTGCATCATAAATGATTCCAAACAAATGATCCACACATGCATTTGTAACTAAAGTAAGCCATCCCTCATGATCTTTAGCTCTCATAATTTCCCCTCTTGCAGCGACCTATGGATATTGCAAATTCATGGTCTATCAAAAAGGTGGCCAAATTAGTGCTTGGAGTAACAGATGCCTTCATCTAGGTATTCGTAGGGTAGCCAAAGCGATAAGCCGTATGGTTCGTGTATTAAACTTCTTACACTGATACAGTGGAGCCACTTGCAGTACCGAACAAACCATCCAGCAACAAGCCTACTCCCTAAAACACAAAAGGCAAGAAAATGAAAAAAATAGGTTGAGTTGATTATGATGAAAATGAAAGATATACAAAGAAAACATAATAATCTATCACAGGGTCAGATGCTACCAGCCACTCGGCACCACGGCCGATTATAGAAGGTGGTGTGGCTCTTGCAAATCTTGCTGCTGCTATAAATGCGCCAGTAGACTGCAAAAACAATCATCCAAGGAGGGAAAATAAGCGTGTGTATTAGTTCAAATGCTCCTTAAGGAAAATAACAATGGTGTAACTCCTTCAAGGAGTCTGTAGGCATGTAAAATTTTTAGCCAATCACAAGTTGCCACGTGTTGTAGGACCTAATAAATAGGGCACAATAAATGGCCAATTAAATGCTGCCAAGTGTCTTTAGGTCAAAAGTCAAGATGATGCAGACAAGCCAATCAAATGGTGCCACGTGTCAAAGTGACACAGTTATTATTTTTATTAAGCTCGGCCAATCAAATTAAGCCACTTGGTAAAGTATAATTGTGTTTCTCTTCACAAATAATTCTTTCTTAAAATAAATGTAAGAGGGATAATTATCAAATTATAATTATTTCTTTTACATTAAGAAATAATTAAAGAGAGATAAATATAAAGGAAGTAGAGTTGGTCACGACTCTCCATTCTACATCTCTATAAATAGAGGTGCTGTCCTCTCATATTTTCCATCAACATTCAAGCATCCAACTCCAGAGCTCTGAAGATCAAAGCCTCAAAGCCCTTCAGAATTTCCCAAGTCTCAAGTCCAAATCCAAATCCAATAAGAAGGTTCTTTCAGATCAAAGCTTCAAAGCTCCAAAGAACATTCAACCTAGATCATCATCTTCTTCACAAACATCGGAGAAGATTCCGCCGTTCGATCCGAGAATAAGCATCAAGCCCTCGTTTCAACAACAACCGAAGAGAAGAATCAGAGGATTATTTTCTCTTAGAAATTCATAAGAGATTGTAACCCTAGTTTTGATACATCAATAAAATTGACTCTCGTTCATCATTTTTCCCATCTTTTTCGTAGACTCGAAATTTGTGTTCAACAGATTTTGGCACGCCCGGTGGGACTATCTCTGCCTCTCATCTCTTTTCTTCAACAAATCAACAAACTCTCAATGGCTCCTAGGACTGCCCATTCAAAAGCTCCTCAAGCTCCGATTGCACGCTCCAAGTCTTCAACCGCTGCAAAAACTGGCTCTGGATCTCATGCTAAAGGTGTTGGTGCAACACTTCGAAGCAAGGTGAAGGTTGCCGCTACCAAATCTGGCTCTGGATCTCACATCAAAAGTACTAGTCCAACAACTCGAAGCAAGGTGAAGGTTGTTGCTATGGATACTGCCCAGGCCTCACTTTTGTTTAAATCAAATCCCACATTTGAGGCTGATATACCAAAAGCGCTGCCAAGCTCACCAAGATTAAATCCCGAGTCCAAGGCTGATCTACCGAAGGCACTGCCAAGCTCACCAGAAGGAAGGGATGTCGTTTCTACCATAGAAGCAATGAAGGATGTGGCAACCGACATTGAAAATCCTTCTATGCCTCAGAAGTTTGGTTCAGAAATTCAGAAGAATCTGGAAGATGGCTATTTAAGTGGTTGGAGTTCTGACTCTGACTCTTCTAAAAGCACTCCTCAGTCAAAATTTAATGCCCCCACCAAGACTACCAGTTCTTCAGTCATGGATGTTATGACGACAAATGCGGTCAGCCTAGAAGAACAAGTCGCTAGCCTGGCCAAAATGGTTGAGGGAATGTCCAAAACCCTAGAAGAACGTGATGTTGAAATCGCCTACCTCAAGAGCAAAGTAGAAAGTAAAGGGGATTCAAGTCGAGTCGAGTCCTCGCGTAAACAAAAGGAGGTACCTGAAGCGCTCGCGCTTTCTAGTGAAGGTTCGATTTCCATGGATCAACTGAAGGATTTCATTTTAGGCACCATCAAGCAGAAGTACGAGTAGGCGCCAAAATCTTCTTCTACTTATGCTAAGCCTTATACTAGAAGGATTGACCTTTTGAAGATGCCTACTGGTTATCAACCACCCAAGTTTTAGCAATTTGATGGCAAGGGCAATCCAAAACAGCACATTGCCCATTTTGTTAAAACGTGTAGCAATGCTGGAACTGATGGTGATCTTCTCGTCAAGCAGTTTGTTCAAACGCTCAAAGGCAATGCTTTCGACTGGTATTGCGACCTTGAGCCTAGCACGATTGAAAGTTGGGAGCAGCTGGAACAAGAATTTCTTAACCGCTTTTACAGCACTCGCCGTATTGTCAGTATGTTCGAGCTTACGAATGCTCGCCAATGGAAGGATGAACCTGTCATTGATTACATCAATAGATGGCGGCACGTGAGTCTAAACTACAAGGACAGACTGTTTGAAACTTCTGGAATCGAGATGTGCATCAAAAGCATGCAATGGGATTTACAATACATTCTTCAAGGAATCCTGCCTAAAACCTTTGAAGAGTTAGCGTCTCGAGCTCATGACATGGAACTCACCATTGCAGCAAATGGAAGGCAAGGCCTACAAGTACAAGACTCTCGCAAAACGCAAGATTCTCGCACCGTAGGAAATAAGCCAGACATTCATAAAGGGGGCAAACCCATAGTCAAAGGAGAAAAGAAGGATTCCATGACAGTGAATGTTGCACCCTTCAAAATCTCTACTAGACCTAAGACAAAGCAAGTAGAGAAGTTTTCTCCTCCACAAGTGAAGGAGAAAAGGAGGCTCACGTTAAAAGAGATGCAAGAAAAGGTGTATCCGTTTCCAGATTCAGAGGTCCCTTCAATGTTTGATCAATTGCTGGATCTAAAACTCATTGAGCTCCCGGAGATGAAACAACCTGATGAGGCTAACAAGGTGAATGATCCAAATTACTGCAAGTACCACCGCTTGGTTAGCCACCCCACTCAACGGTGCTTCGTCTTTAAAGAGAAGATAGTAAAGCTCGCTAGCCAAGGGAAGATTGTCTTGGAGGAAGAAAATGAAACTGTAGCTACAAATCAGACTATAGTTACTCTACAAAATGACACTCTTTAGCCTAAAGCATCACCAAGGGTGAAGATTCAATTTGGGTCATTTGATCCCATTGAAGTAGTGCGATGCCCTTCTATTAAACAGTCTGGGGGCAGTATCTCTGCCAACACAAAAGTTGAGGATGTAAATGATGAAGGATGGACCCTTGTTACTCGTAAAAAGAAGAAGCACACATCAAGTGTGAAGCATCCCCAAGTTGCAATACCAAAGTCTAGTCCCAAAAGGATGTGTGCGAGAAGGCAACAAAGAAGGAAGAAGTCGAAGAGAATATCCTCAAATCAGCAAGAAGACACGCTCGTCCGAAAATTGCGTGCTCCTTTTACCATATGGGATTTCCTTCCTGATAAAATTTGCAACTCCGGTCTTTTTGAGGCTTCATGCAACACTGTGAGTGTCGAAGAAATTGAGGATCCAGAGCTTGAGTCACCAAAACATACTCCAATCAAGGCTGACTGTACAAGTTGTGTCAGTGATTGTCTTGCTTGCACTGGAAGCATTACACTCTCTGACGAGGATTTGCTACTTGGTAACATAACACACAATCGCCCACTCTTTGTCACTGGATACATATGCAAAAAGAGGGTTAATAGGGTGCTCTTGGATGGTGGATCTGCAGTTAACATCTTACCGCTTCGTACCATGAAGGAACTTGGCATCTCTATAGATGAACCAGCACCTAGTCGTCTCGTGATCCAAGGATTCAATCAAGGGGGGTAAAGACCTATTGGCGCGATTCGTCTGGACTTGCTCATCGATGATATGACCTCAAGTGCATCACTTCATGTCATTGATGCCAAAACTTCTTACAACGTGCTTTTAGGGCAGTCGTGGCTCCATGAGAATGGCGTCATCCCATCAACCCTCCATCAATGCTTCAAGTACTACAAAGATGGTGTGATAAAGAAAATGGTAGCTGATGATAAACCCTTTAGCGAAGCCAAATCCCATTTTGCTGATGCTAAATTTTACTTGGCAAATGTGGTGCTGACGGAGTTAGAGCCTAATGCCTCTTCATCAAGCTACAAGCAGTCCAAAGCAAATGACTTGCAACTTAGTAAGACCAAAATTCTAACTAAGGAGAAGCAGAAAATTGATCAAGGTATCAGCCATCATGTAGAGGAAGCATTAAAGAAGAAAGAGACACCTGTATTTCATTATGTGCCAAAAGTGAAGAAAGGTGAAGAGTCGGCCTTAGATGGATTGACGCTCCCAGTCACTAACCTTAACGAAGCCAAGGTCGTTCCACCCCTAAAAGGATTTGTTCGAGCCACGCATACATCCATAGTGGAAAATGGCTACTTGCCTTCACAACGGACAAACGGCTTTGATCCCAATGCCTACAAGCTTCTCGCAAAGGCTGGACATAATCCTAAAGATTCAACTTCTTTAGGGAAACTTCTGCCTGAGGCGACCGGTGAAAAGATGCATGGCTTGAACTCAACTCAGAAGATGCTCAAGCAAAAGGGATATGCTGTCAAAGAGTCTCAAGCAGGCCTTGGATATACCACACCTGCTCCTGCTCGCATCTTCATGAAGAAATCCACCAGCAATTACATCACGACAGAAGAAGGAACCTCATCAGTTTCATCTAAGACATCTGTCTTTGACCGTTTAAGTGCTCCGAAATCTCAAGTGTCAATCTTTGATAGATTGGCGCCCTAAAATGAAGTAGTCTCATCATCTCGCACGAGAAAATCCATTCAAAGCCGATTAGGGCCGCCAAGTGAAAGCCTTACACCCTCTAGCTTGTGCGAGTCTGTCCATAGTAGATTGAGTCTACCGAAGGGAGTGTCTTCATCAAACGCTCTTCGAAAGTCTATACATTGCCGATTGGGTGTCTCAAATACTACCATCAAGAAGGCTTCAAAACGGAGGACTACTCTCCTATCAGAAGACGATAATAAGTTGAAGAGTAAAATACCCTCTCACATGGAGCGCCATACTACTCTCGTCGTGGCAGTTAACGATGAAGTGCTGAAAGTAAAGCGACAAATTGTGGTGTTAACCAAGGTGCCTTCTAGGGGCTTGAAAGATGGACTTAATGAAGGATGTTTCACTTCCTCATTCCATATCACAGCTTCTTGTAATGAAGTCCAAGAAGAGGAGGATGTTGAAGATGCTCCACAAGAATTGGAAGAAGACGTGAAGTCCACTGTTGACGATTTAAAAGAGATCAACCTAGGGACTGAAGGTGACCATGACCAGCCTACATAAGTGCCTCGCTCACTCCTTGAGAAGAAATTGCTTACATTGAACTCCTACGAGAGTATAAAGATGTCTTTGCTTGGAATTACACGGAAATGCCAGGGTTAAACCCAAGAGTCGCTGTTCACCATCTTGTAGTGAAACACAGTATTCGACCTGTCAAGCAATCTCAAAGACGCTTTCGACCTGACTTGGTTCCCAAAATTGAAGCGGAGGTCAATAAACTCATTGAAACTGGTTTCATTCAAGAAGTCAAGTATCCCACCTGGATTTCAAGCATAGTCCCAGTAAAGAAAAAAAATGGGCAAATTCAAGTTTGTGTTGACTTTTGTGATTTGAACAATGCTTGTCCGAAGGATGACTTTCCACTTCCTATACCTGAGCTCATGGTCGATGCTACTACTGGACATGAGGTTTTGTCATTCATGGATGGTTCGTCTGGCTACAATCAAATCCGCATGGCTCCGCGAGATGAAGAGTTCACAGCTTTTCGCACACCTAAAGGCATATACTATTACAAAGTTATGCCTTTCGGCTTGAAAAATGCGGGTGCCACATACCAAAGAGCGATGCAAAAGATTTTCGACGATGTACTTCACAAATATGTGGAGTGTTATGTCGATGACTTAGTCGTGAAGACAAAGAGACAAGCCGACCATCTTCATGATCCAAGACAAGTGTTTGAACGGTTACAAAAGTACCAACTTAGGATGAATCCCTTGAAATGCGCTTTTGGGGTTACGTCTGGAAAGTTTCTTGGTTTCATTGTGCGCCACCGCGGCATAGAAATTGAACAAGCTAAAATTGACGCTATTGAGAAAATGCCTGAACCTCGGAATATTCATGAGCTGAAGAGTCTTCAAGGACGATTGGCTTACCTCCGTCGTTTTATATCAAATTTGGCCGGTCGATGTCAACCATTCAGTCACCTCATGAAGAAAGGGACCCTGTTTGAATGGGATGAAGCATGCAATAATGCTTTCAAAAGTATCAAATCCTATTTAACGATCCCTCCAGTTCTCACTACCCCTGTACTTGGACGACCACTAATCTTGTACATTGCTGCGCAAGAGTGTTCGGTTGGAGCACATCTCGCTCAAGAGAATGATGAAGGGAAAGAGAATGCCTTGTATTACTTAAGCAGAATGATGCTGCCACATGAGTTGAACTATTCTGTGATTGAGAAGATGTGTCTCACCCTTGTCTTTGCAATCCAAAAGATACAGCACTATTTTCAAGCTCACACAGTGCATCTCATCTCCAAGGCTAATCCCATCAAATACGTCATGTCAAAGCCAGTCCTCTCAGATAGATTGGCAAGGTGGTCACTCATTTTTCAACAATACGAGATCATCTACGTGCCTCAAAAAGCCGTTAAAGGGCAGGGTCTAGCTGACTTCTTGGCAGACCATCCTATACCAGCCGAGTGGAAGTTGTTCGAAGAATTGCCAGATGAGTATGTCATGGTAGTCGAAGTTCGTCCCCCATGGACAATGTACTTTGATGGCGCATCTCATCGAAGTGGAACAGGCGCTGGTGTGGTATTTATTTCCTCAGATGGAGATGTCTTGCCATATGCTTTCACTCTCACACAAAATTGTTCAAATAACAAGGCTGAGTACCAAGCTCTCATTCTTGGGCTGGAGATGGAGGTTGAAGCAAAGCACTTACAACTCAAGGTATATGGAGATTCAATGTTGATCATCAACCAGCTTCTTGACATCTATGAAGTGAGGAAACTTGAACTTGTGCCTTTCAATAACTACGCACGTCGCTTGATTGCATGGCTTGGTGATGTCACCCTAGAGCATGTGCCGCGAGGAGAGAATAAGCAAGCAGACGCACTTGCAAAGCTTGCTTCTATGCTTGCTTTACCTGACCAAGAGACGCAAGTTCTAATATGCCGAAGTTGGGTCATACCGCCAATCTTTGACGATGCAGACAATGGTGAAAGGGAAGTGAACGTCGTCTCAGTTTTGGAAATTGAAACTGAGGATTGGCGCCAACCATTCATTAATTATCTACAACATGGAAAATTGCCTGATGATCCACTTGGAAGAACGGATGTGAAACGTCGCGCCCCTCGATTCATCTACTACAAGGACACGCTTTACCGTCGATCTTTTAAAGGGTTATTCCTCCGTTGCCTTGGAGAAAATGAGGCAAAGCAAGCTCTGGAAGAAGCTCATTCTGGAATATGTGGCGCTCATCAATCTGGCGCCAAACTTCATTTTCGAATCAAAAGGATGGGCTACTACTGGCTCACCATGGTCAAGGATTGCATGGAGTACGCCAAAAGATGTCATGCTTGCCAAATCCACGCCAACTTTATACATCAACCACCAGAACTGCTCCATCCAACTGTCGCTTCATGGCCTTTTGATGCATGGGGGCTAGATGTCGTAGGTCCTTTGCCAAAGTCTTCTGGTGGCCACTTATACATTTTGGCTGCGACTGACTACTTCTCCAAATGGGCGGAGGCCATTCCATTGAAGGAAGTGAAGAAGGAAAATGTCGTCAACTTCATCCGTACTCGATCATCTCATTTTTAGATATGGTGTACCGCGTTACGTCATCACTGACAATGGAAAGTCCTTCTACAATAGTGCCGTAACTAGACTTTGTCAGAAGTTTGGCTTCAAACAACATGCTTCTACTATGTACAATCCACCTACAAATGGTCTTGCTAAAGCATTCAACAAGACTCTTGGGAGCTTATTGAAGAAAGTGGTTGCCAAAGCAAGAAGAAATTGGCCTGAGAGACTGGAAGAAGCACTTTGGGCATATCGAACCACGTTTCGAATGCCCACACAAGCCATTCCATATTCACTAGTGTACGGCGTGGAAGCTGTTTTGCCGCTTGAGCGTCAAATTCCATCTTTAAGGATTGCCATTCAAGAAGGCCTCACTCATGAAGACAATGCTCGCTTGCACCTTGAAGAACTAGAGGCACTTGATGAAAAGAGGCTTGAGGCACAACAACGTCTTGAATGCTATCAAGCCCGTATGTCAAAGTCATTCAACAAGAAGTTTCGTCTTCGTTCTTTTCAGAAAGGAGACTTAGTTCTTGCTGTAAGAAGACCCACTAATACCACTCATAAAATTGGTGGTAAATTCATTTCCAAGTGGGATGGACCATATGTGGTGCAAGAAGTTTACTCAAGTGGGGCCTACAAATTGGTTGCTGAAGATGGCTTTAGAGTTGGCCCCATAAACGGCAAATTCTTGAAGCGCTACTACCCTTGAAAAACAAGCGTTACTCCATGACGCACGAGCTTAAACTGCATGTTGCTCCTGGTCCGCATGAGCCAAACTGTGCACGGCAAACAAAAAAAAAAACATAAAATTGAACTACGTTTGGCTTGATCCCATTTGGGTACGTAAGCAGCTTGAATTTCGAGCTCAGTCATCCCAAAAAAAAAATGAAATATTAATTTGATAATAACAAATTGCATTTGCTATATTCCTCAAATGAATAAGCAGATCAAGTGTTATTAATCATGAAACAAAAAAGAAAAAGAAAAAGGAAACAGTCTTTCCTCTAATCAATAATGACAAATTGTGTTTACTATATTCCTCAAATGAATAAGTAGACCAAATGTTATTAACAATGAAGAAAGGGAAACAATCTTTCCTAATAGCAAAAAAAGAAGACTAAAACTGAGGAAATAGCTTGACGTTCGCCAACTCGTTTTGATTTGCTTCAAGCAACCTTCTCATCTCCAATTTTGCAATGTCTTCATCAGTCTGTACTGCGGCATTCTTGATAGCAGAGACCTTATCTTCAAGGTTAGAGATCTCAAGTTGCACCTTGGATAATTCTCCTTCATTTGCAACAACTGCTTCTTCTTTGGCCTTCAGCTTGGTGTCTATGCCTTCCAATGCTCTTTTCAACTTAGCCCTGTCAACTTCAAGAGCTTCAAATTCTTGTTGATGAAGTTTAGATTTTTTAGTTACCTCATTTTCTCTGATTTTAGCATGAGAAAGGGTTTGAGAAATATCTGTCAGCTGACTTGCACATGATTTGATAGAAGTGGAGCGGTTTTTGTATGCCCGAATATTATCAAAGAAGCTTTTAAGGTTGCACTGTAATGGAGAAATGTCCATTACTTTCATGTTTCTCATCTCTTCGAGGACCTTCTCAGCCTCATCTTCAATATCGTCGACATGATCCAAGCTGGTTTTCTCGATCTTATGTGAAAGTTGGGACCACAACCCTGAGACATACTTGCGTCAACTTTTGGCAATCACATCTATCATTTGAAAGACACTAACATCGGATAACGTGGGACCAAAAGGTCTCACTCGAAATTGTCTTGGTTCTGTTATTGGCACTTTGGGCATGTCAATAGGAGCCTTCTCATGAGAAATTTGACGTGATGCTTCTTCGATAGATCTTCCCTTACGAGAAAGCAATCCAAAGGAATCTGGACCATCTATAGAACCTCCACTGCTTTGAGAGTATAGTTCATCACCAAGATTCAAGTTGTTGACTCCCAACTGCACATATATGGAAAAAATTAAGCAGCTTACTGAAATAAAATAAAATGTGAAAGCATTCGAGGAAGTATGTGTTTTCTTACGCGTGCTTCTAAATTCTCCAAAGGTGTGCTACTATCAGGCACATCTTGGAAAAAACCGTCTGTGTCAATGTGGATATCCTCCAAGGGTGTGACTTGGGCTATGTTTTTCTGCTTCTTGGGGCGATTCCAGTGATGATCACCTTGGCTAGAGTTGCTGTCCCCATCACAAATCACAAGGCTTCTTTTCTTGTCTCTATTTTCGGTGGTTGGATTTTTGACAATCACGGATGGAATTTTTGGAGCAGAAATCTTCAAGAGAGGTTTAGGCTTGAGAGTTGATCTCTCAATTTCTTGGGATGCATCTTTGGGTAGATCCTTTCCTTGGTTTGGTTTGGCCTGACTTGGTCTATACTTGCTTGTTTTGCCTTTGCTTGATGTTGCATTGGTGCCATCAACTTCATGGGTGCTAACAACAAGTGGAACTTTCAGTTTGGCCCTGCTTGGTCTAGCTTTGCTTGCTTTGGCTTTGCCTAATGTTGCATTGGCGCCATCAACTTCATGGGTGCTAACAACGAGTGGAACTTTCGGTTTGGCCCTACTTGGTCTAGCTTTGCTTGCTATTGCTTTAGTGCCTTCAACTTCATGGGCATTCTCAATAGGTGTACCTGCTCCCTTGCCCTTGGTTAGGCGAATTCTGACTGGAGTCTTGGGTTTCTCTTGCTTTTCGGCAGGCTCAATGTCTCCTTTAACAAAATCACTTGCATGCTTTGTCCACCGCTCTTGATATCGCTTTGTGGTAAGGCCTTTGTGCGAGGAGATAGGAATTCTCAGTTTTGCCCTAGTGCCATGCTTCGTGTAGGATTGCCAAAGTCCTACGACATCGGGTAGATTAAGGGGACATGCTTCTTCCACCAATTTTTCGGGTATGTCTTGGTAAAAGTTGAATTGTCGTGAGAGTCGATGAGGGCTGTAAGACTCAACGATATACTGCATATCACAGCGAAGAGTCAGGTACCATTAACCTCTCTTCTTTGTCAGACATGGCCAAAGACGATAATTGCGAAAGATCAACGCTTTTTAGGAGTTTCTGGGCCCCAATTGCTGTGAAATGTTTTGCATTCTTCTCTCCGGCTAGTCAGACCATTCTAACGCCTGGTTGATACTGTAGGGATGGAAGGTATGTGTCGAAGTAGTTGTCAAGCCATCCGTAGATATAATGCATGGGAAGGATCGCATGGCACTGACTTGGAGTAGAAGATGATGAAATTTGCCTCAAGCCATGGTATATGCTTGCCAGAACGGGCATCGCCAAAGAAAATGTAGATCTGAACGCCGTCATGCTTGCAACTTTGAAGATGGTAGGACGAATTTGGTTTGCTTTTCCATTGGGTAGGACAAATATGGACAGCCAGCATGACAGGAAGGCTGCTAAATAGACTTCTTCCCTTAAATGTGCTTTGATGCCTAGCTCGTTGAATGCTCCTTCTTCATCCTTTGTGCGCTCTAGTGGCATGCTAGTATGTCCAGTTGGCCTGCTTGCTCCCTCGCTCTGATCATTAGGAGAAAGATTTGAATATCTACTTTTTAGCCTGCACCAGAAATGGATCCAGTCAAGAGCGGTGATATGGTGAGTTTCTGAAACACGGAAAAGTTTATGGTATGCTGCAAAGAGGTGCTTGCAACTTGGTGGAAGGAGGTACATGTTGTTTTCGTCGACGCCTGTCAGATCGCATGCTGGCGGGATGACTTTGTCGTAAAATTTTCCATAGATCGGCAGACCACCAATATAAAATAGATCCCAAAGGCAGATTGATAGCTCTCCTACTAGTGTATGAAGTGTGTTTGTGGAAGGACACCAATGCTCGCAGAATGATTGAATGAGGTTTGCATCACGGTCATATGTGAAAAGAGAAGCATAGACGGCACCATAAATCCTTGCCTGAAAAAGTATTTCTGAAGATCGCCTAAGTACGTCTTCTACCCACTCCCAATATTGATTGATGAATGAAAATTGGCCAAAGCTGGCAAGAGGAGCTGTCCAAACGGCTTTTCCGTCATTGATTTGATCACCTAGCAAGGCAAAGTGTTATGTGGCATCATCTTTGGAATGGAGTGATGACCGCAACAAGACCGCCCTGGAGGAAGGAATGGTGGTAGAGCTGGTGAGATCATGCAAGTCTATTGTAGTGTCAATGAACCATTGTGTCGGATGGGCAAAGTCAGCAACTGCAGGTTGGCATGAAGAAGGTGAACCAATGACAGGATCAAAGACCGGAAGAAGTAATGCTTCGTCAGATGCGCTCTGACTCTCAGCAATGGAAAGTAGTGCTTGGCCACGAAGGACCGTGTCTGCGAAAATTGCCATCTTTGAACAACGGAAGGTTTGGAGGGCAAGTTGCAAGGCTTCAAATCTGTCAAGGAAAAGCGAATAATGACAAGGCATTAGTAAAAAGAGAGAGCATTGATGCATAAAAGAAAAGGTGCTGTTCAAAAATTGAGACCTAAGTTCTCTGATCAAGTTAAAAGTTCCTTGTACCTGCAGACACAGAGGAAAAATCAGAAAAATGTTACTCCACTGAATGGTGCCAACTGAAGCAAAAAGACTTTATTTGGGTTTTCAAACACATTGTTATCATCTAAAGGCCCAGCATCCACTTTCCAAGTACTTTGTGATAGCACTGTGCGTACAAGAGCGTGGAGAACAAACTAAGAAATTGTGATAGTGCAAGTGGTATCATCCGAAAGTTATAGGATAAAATGATTGCCAACTACCCTACTGCAATTGCAAAACTATTGGCTACATAAGCTCATGGCAGAATGTTCTGACTTTGCATAATCAAAAATCAAAAGGAAATGTATTGCTACTACATGGACGTGGGCATCGCATAAATAGTTATTTTCTTTTTTTTTGGAAATAACTGTTTGATGCGGGAAATTTTGGTATCATGAAAGAATTCTGATTAACTAGCAGTTCTTTTCTCAATAGGGATTTCGAAAAAAATTCCAGATTGATTTCCTTGAAGTTTCTGGTCATACCACAAAACAACAAAATTTATTTGTTAATGGGTTTCATTCCTTGACTCTTATTATGTGCGGTCAAAATTTGTGCAAACAAGGTCGTGATAAGATAAAGAGAAAAAGGGATTCACAGGTCCTAATATATATATATTCTTTTTTCTCAACAAAGCCTCCAAAATTAGAGAGAGCAAAATTGGTTCTGGTCAAAAAAAAATTCTGAAAAGCAGTAGTATCCCGGTGCAGAAACAATGGAATTTTCTCCATCCGAGTTCCGAACTAAAAAATATTGCTGAGAAAAAGTTCGTGTTTTCGACTTGGTTGGTTCGTGGCGGCAATTTGACATCACGGGGATAACTAGGGGCACCTGAGTTTCCTACCTGATTCGTTCGGGCCAAAACTACCGCTTTGTTGTTTGTCCGATGATGGATACAGTGCATGATTAAAAAGATGATTACTCTTTGTTTTTGGCACAAGTGGCATCAATACCTCAGAGAATAATGTGTGTGTTTACATATACTTGAAATAAAAAGTCATAAACAAAGAGGACAAAAGAAAGCAAACAGAACAAAAGAGAGGCAGAAAGTCACCTCTGGTGGTATACCAATTCCGTGGGTTATTGCCGGCTTCGAAAACTGTGATGATTTGTTATGGTACCCTATTCTGAATATATAGAGCACAAGATTAAACTTCTAATGGGAAAAGGAGTTTGAAGTCCTATCCTAAATCAAATACAATTGTATTAGTACAAGAGTAAACTTCTAATGGGAAAAGGAGTTTGAAGTCCTATCCTAAATCAAATACAATTGTATTCAAGCGGTGATTTCTAGAAGCTGGACGCCAAGAATCGACAAACACAAGCCAAGTGGGCCAGCTAATTTCGAGTGGACTCATTATTCCATTGGTTACATTTTTGGGCAATCAGACTTCCATCCACAAATAAATTGGGCTCTCACATGTTGCCTCGGAAGAAAAGTTCAACTCATACAAGACTCCGGATTTTTAGCTCCATTCATGAGTTGGAATCATGGAGAATCAAATTCACTCCAAGCTTCAAGCAAAAGAAGTTGCCAAATACACAAATTTTTGACATCAAATCAAATTCAAGTCAACATTTTCGAGACCTACTCACTTTCGTGCATGAGCAAGTCTCGAGGTGGCATCTATAGGCATGTAAAATTTTTAGCCAATCACAAGTTGCCACGTGTTGCAGGACCTAATAAATAGGGCACAATAAATGGCCAATCAAATGCTGCCAAGTGTCTTTAGGTCAAAAGTCAAGGTGATGCGTATAAGCCAATCAAATGGTGCCATGTGTCCAAGTGACACAGTTATTATTTTTATTAAGCTCGACCAATCAAATTAAGCCATTTGGTAAAGTATAATTGCGTTTCTCTTCACAAATAATTCTTTCTTAAAATAAATGTAAGAGGGATAATTATCAAATTATAATTATTTCTTTTACATTAAGAAATAATTAAAGAGAGATAAATATAAAGGAAGTAGAGTTGGTCATGACTCTCCATCCTACATCTCTATAAATAGAGGTGCTCTCCTCTCATATTTTCCATCAACATTCAAGCATCCAACTCCAGAGCTCTGAAGATCAAAGCCTCAAAGCCCTTCAGAATTCCTCAAGTCTCAAGTCCAAATCCAATAAGAAGGTTCTTTCAGATCAAAGCTTCAAAGCTCCAAAGAACATTCAACCTAGATCATCATTTTCTTCGCAAACATCGGAGAAGATTCCGCCGTTCGATCCGAGAATAAGCATCAAGCCCTCGTTTCAACAACAACTGAAGAGAAGAATTAGAGGATTATTTTCTCTTAGAAATTCATAAGAGATTGTAACCCTAGTTTTGATACATCAATAAAATTGACTCTCGTTCATCATTTTTCCCATCTTTTTCGTAGACTCGAAATTTGTGTTCAACAGAGTCCTTATGATAAAATCCAGCTCATCTGTTGTAGAAATAAGCAACAATCATGCAAGGTTCATAAGCAAACAAACACCTTGCAACCTCAATTTTGTTCCCGACAAAGATAGACAATAAAAAGTGATGGCAGCTATATCTAAAAAAACAAATGAATACTAATATATAGGAGAAAAAATCAACCTCAATAAGAGCAACAAGAGCTGCAACTATCATCACAAATGCATCCCCGGCGCCATCAGCACTTGGTGTCCCCCATTGCCATGGATACGGAAAACTTACCCTATAGGTTAAGAATTAAGAGGAACTCTTATAAGAAGGGGAACACAAAACACAGGAGATGGTTTGTTGTTTTCAGATAAACATGAGTCTTCAATTTGCTACGGAGAAGATTCCTAGTGTCCAAAACGCCAAAGACCTTGACATGATATTCATTAACGCATGGTTAGATATACAGGTGAACGTTTAGTTTTCAGTAGCCAAGATGAGTCTGTCAAAATGGCTTAAGATGTTCAGAGCATCTACGAGCCAGACAATGATATAATGAAACTGGTGGTATTATATATTAAGCAAAAAAACACAGAGAGGTAGAAACAAACAAGGAATGTAATTGTGAATGATGCATTAGATTAAGAGATACAATCAAAAGAATGAGCTTACCAAGCAGCACCACTAATGAGCCCAGATTAGTCAACACGGCAATTGATTTGGGTACTTGGAGATTTGTTTCTGTATGCACCCGATGCCGTAAGAAGTGCTGCAAATGGCTATACAATGGCTATGGATAATAGGACAGTATATCGTTCATAAAAGCGCTCAAATACACCTCCTTTTTTGGTTTCTATCCAATGAGAAATATGCTGCCAAAGATTTAGTTACTCAAATCAGTATTACCTCAAGAAATTCTTGTTAATAGATTTCCAAAGAAACAAAGGATCAAAACAAATCAGCAATTTCGCACCCCCGACTTAAATGAGATCCCCTATTTAATTATAAACTAAATGGTAGATCACATCAAATAAGAAAAATCTAGTCACTACATCAAATAGGCATAGAGAATCAACTACAGAAGAGGCACTGCATACTGGTAAAACCATTAAACACAATCCATCCATGACCACAATCATTTCAGGGTCATACACAAAACATAATCTTAACTGTGTTAACAACTCTCCAAAAATTGGCCTTTTGTTATCATGTTCCACTTTTGTTCTATTTGTCAAACTTCCACTGCATGCTGATATGCTTGGTCCAAGGCCTTTTTGAAAGATTTCCAGACACGCTCATTTCATCATAGCAGAGAAAATAGAATCAATCCAAATCACGGTATAAAAGATACTATTAGATTTAGACAGGAGTTGGCTGCAGTAAGAAGTAATCTAGAAAAAGCACACCTGAGATAGAATAATTAAGATAATCAACTCTGGAAGCCCAATCTCAATACATTCTCTCAGCTACGACCATCAACCAAAAATGAAAAGACAAAATAAGAAAATGAATACCTTTATGTTACAAAATTCTAGGAGGAAAAAAACGACTAGATAGATGTAGTACACTTAAATTATTGAGTTCAGCCTAGATTTACTTTTCTAAACGTAACTGGAACCTATATGTTGAATTGTTTAACAAAGGAACAGCAGAAAGGGGCGTGAGTAACCTGTTCTCATCCAACGAATTCCAAGTGTTGATTAAAATAGATTACACAAGACATAATATTCCCTTACGAAATGTAACTTTCTTCGAAATCCCACCTCACTATGATTCTCCAGATACCAAAGAAACCAGCTAATATTGGGATAACGGATGCAATCATCAGAGCTCCTTGAAGCGCTGCCATCGAATTTTCGAACCTCTGAAGAAAGTGAAACACCGAAAGTAAATGAGAGAAATGAACATGAGGTTTAAAAGGCATGGGAATGGGGATTGAGTTGATTGACTAGTCTCACCTCCAAAGGATCGATGTATACACTATATCTATCCGATAACACTATGAAAAGTGCAGGAGCAATAAATGAGTATGAGGAACCTATCACTACTAGAAGCCGAGATCCGAACCAAGACTTCAATAGAGTGTTCAATCCCGCAACAAATAGTGCGGTTTGTATCACTTCAGCCTTCTCCTTCTGCCACAAAGAAAATAAGACCCAGAACCTTAAGTTTATACAATGGGAATACTCCCCAGAGGAGTTAATGAAGACACAGAAATGCTTGTATAACTTTCACATAATTTCATACATGGCCACCACCCATCAAAGGAACAATGATGGAAGGAATGATTACAGTAGTCCCCAGCATTACCACATAGTGCTAAAAACCCAGAATAATGGCCGCAGCTGCATTAAGATAGATGAAGTTAGAATCAAAGTTTTTCTGCTTAAAGAAGTTCGATGAATGGGATTGGCTTATTCACAAAGGAGCCGTGAATAAGCAATTTGCAGATCTCAGCCGTCTATTTTGGCATTGGACGATCCAGATTTTAAAAAACTATTCACTGGAAGAGTTTAACTCTTCGCGCGAAGAGTTTTTTTTTAAATCCGGATTGTCCAATACACTTTGAACGGGCGCGATTCACCTCTGTAAACTACTATTTACAGAAAGCTCAGTGAAATAGTTTTTCTCCCAATGGCCCGAACATCTACTTCGTCTAGTTGTCAGAAATTTTGCTTGGAAAATATATTCTCACAAAAAGGGCAGTAAATTAAAATAAAGAAAAAGGAAAACTATTTTCTTGGTGGGTGTTCTGTTGACAAAGAAATTTGTAAGAAAACTAAAATTACTTTTATTGTGCAGATCTATTTTGCAAAGAAGTGTTCCCGGTGAGAAAGTTGAAATTCTTGATCCCACAATGTTTTTGGTAACTTACCACTGAAAGCAAATCCAACCTTGTGCCAAATCTCATACCAAAGCTAAAATTTGGCCTAAAGAACGGCTTTGCCCTCCTCACCCTTGTGCCAAACTCAATGCCAAATGTTGGCAATCTCATAAAGTCTTTATTGCTTAAATAAAGTTTTTTTTTTGTTAAAAAAAAAACTAGAAATGCCATTCTCAGTGCCAAATTTGGCAGTTGCCTAACCAGCCACATCATCCAAGCCATTTGAATTATAACAAAAATGAGATGGGTTAATTCAATGGTTTGGATTTAAAATTGTGTTAAAATGGCACCAAACAAGTGCAAAAACACTGCTATTTTTTGGCTTTTTAACATTATAGCAAGTCAAAAGATGAGTTTGACAATGCCATTGTGGCAACAACGAGTGGACTTGCTCTAACAATTTTGTGCATCTAGCCTACGAGGCAAACCAAAACCTAACTCTGCAAATATGGCATCCAAATTTCAACCTAAAATCAATTCGCAATAAGTGGAGTAGCATCTATAATAAGAGCATCTCGATCTATTACATTTTTACTCACTTAAACTCAAAATTTGAGTACAAACTCCTCAAAACCAACTCCTCTCCTTGACTCAAACTTATACAAATTGAGTTTTACCCAATTTTTGCAAAGCTATTTTCTCCTCTTAAATTTTCAATTATGCGATTAATCAGGCTTTTCCTTAAATTTATTCTTAAATTTAGATTTGGATTTGCCCATTGAAGCTTTTACTCAAGTAAATGTTTCATGTGGTATGAAGCACTTGTTAAGAAAATAGAGTCTCACATTACTTGGGAGTAGAATGGATGATCACTTAATAACATTTAGGACCTCTGCACTCATTGTTAATTGATTTTGAGATGGCTATGAAGTTTCTACAGGACTCTAATGGACAAAATCTGATGTAGGACAAAAATGGAGAGTTTTTGTATTTTATTTTTATTGTTTTAGAATAAGATTTTGACTAAAAATATTTTCGTTTACGTTAGAGTTATGAACTTTCCGTATTCAGTTTGATTTTAATTTCTACCTTTATAGGATTCTTGGTCTACAAGAATTAGAATTTTATTTTAATTAATTAGGAAATATTTTTCCTTAATGCCGCTTGTTTTGGCATGATTTAATATTTCTTTTACAGTAGGATTTCTAGGGTTAGGGTCTTAAAAAAAGGGCTGTAACCTATTCAATTATTAGACTTTTAAATCTTTTTATCAATAATATTCAAACTTTGTTTTTCTTCTTGTGGATTCAAGAACTGCTCATGGATACGAGTACCTATCATCGCTTTTTCCTGGTTCGATGGCATTCGTCTGTAGAAGATACACAACCTTATTGACGATGATCATAGAGAAGGATTTAACAAGACTCACGCCAAGGGATTTGCCCATGGTCAACCTGTTAAAGACAAAGTTGATAGGAACCGCGTTGAGGGATTTACCCGCAACCAACCTATTAATCAAAACCTCTCCAGAGGATATTCTTATTATCAACTTGATAGTAATGATGAATCTGAAGACGAGTTATTTGAGGATTATTATGGATATCAGTCGAAGAAGCGACATTCAAGGTCTAAAGGGTTCTATCTCGCAGATGATGATTTTTTAACTTTTCAGGTAGAGCCAATAATTCCTAGTTTTCATGGGTATTGTCATCCTAAGAATTTTATTTATTGGTTTCACAAAGTTGATAAATTTTTTGAGTTCTACACGGATATTTCGGGAGAGAAGGAGGTCAAATATGTAACTCGTAAATTACATGGCTATATTTCTATGTGGCGGGAACGATTGCAGTCTGATAGACTGCGACAATATAAACAACTCATTAGGACATGGCCCAGGATGAGACGATTGATGAGTGAAGATTTCTTCAGACAAATCAAGGACAAATATTGTATCAAGAGTATCGAAGGAAGCTTGAGTCCAAACAATCCTTCCAAGGTACTTTTGATTTGCAATATTTTTCAGAAAGAGTTACAAGTTATTTGAGTAAATACCAAGCAATTTCTGAAGCAATTTTTGCAAGTCAACAGACTAGCCATGCCCTTTGAACTTCAAGTTCGACACTTCTTAATTGTATTGATGGATATGAGATTGCCGAAGAGGAAGGAGATCGAGTTGAACTAGAGAAGGTGATATTTGTTGAACTTAATATCTAAAAAAACAGTGGAGGTCGATGTAGAATGCAGTCATTATGGGTA
Source organism: Rhododendron ovatum (assembly GCA_019656835.1). NCBI lineage: Eukaryota > Viridiplantae > Streptophyta > Magnoliopsida > Ericales > Ericaceae > Rhododendron > Rhododendron ovatum. Next base: position 6,574,842 of record CM033802.1, on the reverse strand, counting down.
CATTGAAACTGATGATAAAGAGAAAGTTGACCTTGATATTAGCAAAAAAGAGGAATGCAAAATTGAAGTTCGTGATCAAGATGAAATTGGCATCAATACTTGTGTGCAAGAGAATATTGAAATTATTTCAGATGAGGCTGTGAAGGACCAAAATAATATTGGGTTGGAGATTTGTGTATTTGGGCTTGACGAATCACCCACAACAGAGTTGACTGCAACACTACAAGAAAATATATTTGTAGTGAAAAATCGATTTTCCGACAAAGGAGTGCCAACCAATTTTAAGGTGGGACAACATCGAGGGAACCCACAAAGTCAACATAAAATTCACGTTGTTGATTTTCTTGGTGTTGAGAAGTTTGATTTGATTTTCAATTCTTATCTAGTGGATACTATCAACAAGTTGAAGTTTGAAGAGAAAAAATCATTGGACAAACACTTTTTTTTTAATGATTTTTGGAAGACAAGTGAGAGGTTGAAGTATTCCACATATCTATTTCTTTGGAATGGAAGGTGACAAGTTTCTAATGAGAACTCAATGGCGAGTTCCTTTGGAAAAAAGGAGACTGATATAGGACAAAAAGTATTTTATTTTTATTGTATTAGAATAAGATTTTAACTAAAAATATTTTTGTTAGGTTAGAATTATTAAATTTCTGTATTCAGTTTGATTTTAATTTCTACTTTTATTAGGATTCTTGGTCTACAAGAATTACAATTTTGTCAGCAAGGCCAAGTTCTTGTGTTTCCTTCACTTCATTCACTTTAAAAAAAAAAATTTGTGGTGGGGTGATTCGGTCGGTGCTGAATGGGTCGGATTCAAATTCCAAAATCTAGACCCTTTCCAATTAAAAACCCCACTATTAGAGCATTTGAAGGCATTGGTGCGCCTATTAGCTAGCTAGGCTTTTACAAGTTATAACCATCAGAAGCAGCAAGCTCATTGCAATTTTCAGAACCCAAAATGCCACAAACATCATCAATGATTCTCGTATTCATATATAGAACCCATAATATGAATTCTTCATCCATAGTGTTGTTCTTATAATATTGTGTAGAGCCATGGTGTTAGGAGCTCTAGCTAGGGTGATTTTTCATCTCATATTGTAATCTCCTATTTTTTATATAGTGGAACATCTCTCTCCATAGAGTAGGTATTAGGGCCGAACCACGTAAACTCTTATGTGTGTCTCATTTGTGTGATTATTTTAAAATTTATTGGGTACGCTTCCGTTATGGATGACATCGCAGAAATTTCCCCACACAATGATTCTCAATATTCATATATAGAACCCCGTAATATGGATTCTTCATCTGTAGTGTTGTCTGTTGGTGGGTAAGGAGAGATTCACTCACAAACAAACTCTACTTTTATCCATCTTTTAACTGAAATACAAATTACAATATGCTTTCCTTTGTTGTGTTCCCTCCTGGCAAAATAAATTGAAGTACTATTTATTTATGTATCTTCGTTTCTCAACGGCAAGACCTCCAAATTCTAAACAGATGGAAAGCACTCACTAAGGCCTAAAGGTAGGGAATAGAATTCTGGGTCCTCTTCGAAAGCGCTCGTGATCACGTCCCACCAATCAATCTCAATTTCAATCTGTCCATTATAAGTAGGACCCGGTGGAATAGTGCAATCCAAAAACACCGCGATCATAGCTGCTACTGTGGCCGGGGATGTGAAAATGATTTCCACAAATTTGTAAAACTGCAAATAATGGTGAGAAATTCAGTTGGTTTCTTCAAGCACGAAAATATTTGCAACTACTAAAATTCATTCGAGTTAGAAAGGATAAAATTGTATGCACAACATACCCAATTTGCATGAGTGTAAACAGGACCATGACCGGAAGTTCCCATGTAGCCATAGAAGTACTGTGGGACTGAGAGGCCCATGAAGATTGAAAAACCTACTATGAACTTTGTTCTGAGCTTGTTGATGTTGCAGAATTGAAGTAAACCAAGACCAGCAGAAGCTGCGCCGAAATGGTATACCGCAGTTAATTTCAACATATAGTTGAAGGTAAAAATAAACATTTAAAGATGAATTGGAAAAGTAAATGACTATCATGTACCAGTTAAAACATGCATTTGTAATTGCCATTCCTTTGTAAGAGATTTCTTTTCCAAACAAGCACGAGTTTTAGGTAAACATAAAGAAATTTCAACAGTTTTATCTCCAACGGTTAACAAGATTGAGAATTCATACTCTCGTAGGCATACGAGATGCATTGCAGAGCTGCAAATATCGGCAATGGAATAGATGCCAGAATAGCCCCAAATTTTCCTGTTAATTGATGATACAATCGCACAGTTAACCCAAATTTAAATCATAACTTCAATTTTGCAAATGATTTTAGACGATTTAATGCAAATATAACGCACCAAACACAGCAAATAAAAGCATGAATCCTGCTGATATTTGAACCACTCTTCGGCTTCCAGATCGTGTTAGTGCCAAAAGACCTACATTTTCACTGAACAATTTGCAAAATATAAGAATCTAAGATTGGTAGGAAAATCATACTTGGATGAGGACATCAGCTCCTCAGTCGACTATTCTGCAAGATTAATCTAAAACTAATGCAGAGGAATTGAAGGCTTGTGACACTTTGATTGGTCACACTTAAACCATAAATTTCTCCAAACAAATGACCTACACATGCATTTGTAACTAAAGTAAGCCATCCCTCTTGCAACGACCTATGGATATTGCAAATTCATGGTATATTAATAAGGTGGCTAAATTAGTGATTAGAGTAACATATGTATTCATAGAGGTATCCGAAGGGTAGCCAAAGTGATAAGCCGTATGGTTCGATCAGCTATTAAACTTCTTACACTGATACAGTGGAACCACTTGCAGTACCAAACGAACCATCCAGAAACCAGCCTATTCCCTAAAACTCAAAAGGCAAGAAAATGTGAAAAAAATTGGCTGAGTCGGTTATGATGAAATTAAATGGAAGATAGACAAAGGAAACATAATAATCTATCACAGGGTCAGATGCTACCAGCCACCCTGCACCACGGCTGAAAATAGAAGGTGGTGGAAGTGTGGCACTCCCAAATCTTGCTGCTGCTATATTTGCACTAGTAGACTGCAAAAAACAATCATCCGAGGGGATAAAATTAGCATGTGTATAAGTTCAAATGCTACTGAAGGAAAATAAAAATTGTGTAACTCCTTAAGGAGTCCTTTGGATAACATCCAGCTCATCTGTTGTAGAAATACGCAACATGGCACAATCATACAAGGTTCATATATAAGCAAACACCTTCCAACCTCACGTTTGTTCCTGACGAAAAAAAACATTAAAAAGAGATGGCAGCTGTATCTAAAACAAATGACTACTGATATACAGGAGAAAAAAATCAACCTCAATAAGAGCAACAAGAGTTGCAGCTATCATCACAAATACATCCCCGGCATCAACACTTGGAGTCCCCCATTGCCATGGATATGGAAAACTTATCCTGTAGGTTGAGAATTAACAGGAACTCTTATAAGGGCAAACACAAAACACGGGAGATGGTTCGTTGTTTTCCAACAAACATGAGTCTTCAATTTGCTATAGATAAGATTCCTAGTATTGAAACGCAGAAGAACTTGACATGATATTCGTTAACGTACACATGGTTAGATATCCTGACAGACATTAAGTTTTAAGTATGCAAGATGAGTCAGTCAAAATGGCTTAAGATGTTGACATCATATGCGAACCAGACAATGATATAATGAAACTGGTATTAAATGAAAACAAACTAGGAATGTAATTTAGGTTGGAATGTTAATGTATTATGAATTGATGCCTTAGATTAAGAGATAAGATCAAAAGAAACGGTAATTCAAGAATGAGCTTACCAAGCAGAACCACTAATGAGCCCAGATTGGTCAACACGGCAACTGACTTGGGTACTTGAAGATTTGTTTCTGTATGCACCTGATGCAGTAAGAAGTGCTGCAAATAGCCATACAGTGGCTATTGATAATAGGACAGCATATCGATCAAAAAAGCGCTCTCCTATTATTTTGGTTTCTATCCAACGAGGAACATACTGCCAAAGATTTAGTTCCCCAAATTAGTATTACCTCAAGAAATTCTTGTTAATAAATTTGCTAAGAAACAAAGGATCAAAATAAATCAGCACTTTCGCAGCGCAAACTGAAATGAGATCCCCTATTTATAAACTAAATGGTAGATCACTTGAAATATATATAAAAAACTAAAACTAAACACTAAACACTAAACCATATAGGCGTAGAGAATCAACCACAGAAGCCACGATCACAACCATTTCAGGGTCATAGGTAAAACATAATCCTAACTATGTTAACAACTCTCAGACCATTGGCCTTTTGTTATCATGTTCTACTTTCGTTCTTAAAATTGATTTCTCAAACTTCCACTGCATGCCGATATGCTTGGTCCAAGGCCTTTTTTATTGATTTCCAGACACGCTCATTTCATTATAGCAGAGAAAATAGAATCAATCCAAATCACGGTATAAAAGATACTATTAGATTGGAGTGGCAAATTGAACCCAAACCCATTAACAAACCCATACCCATCAACTAAAAAATAGACTCAACCCAACACATTTATTAGTTAGGTAAGAATGGGTCCAAACCCAACTAACCCATATTAATTGGGTCTTAATTGGGCATCAATTGGGTCAACTTAAATAACCCAATGGGTAATGAAAGAAACCCACCAAATTCCTGCCTCTTTACCAATTACCAGATCTCCCGTAACTTTTGCAATTGGGAAGCCGAGGAATATGGCCCCTCTCTCTCTCTCTCTCTCTCTCTCTCTCTCTCTCTCTCTCTCTCTCTCTCTCTCTCAAATATTCAATTGTTCTATGCTAAATCTCATGCGTCCAAAAATATTTTGGACGGTCCGAAGTGACCGTTAACAATTATTTTGACACGTCAAAATTGAAAACACATCTCATCCATTGATTGTGCGAATGGACCGGTGAAATTGTGCTCCGCCATGAATAAATTTCTTTTATGGTAGTCCCACATAGGGTTTAGATTAAAAAATTGACTTATCTTTTTGTCCTTATACAAATTTTTTTTGCATTTTTTTTGTTTTGTGTCAAACTTTTGCGACTTATTGATTTGTTTGATGAGAGGAATCGAAAAGTAAAAAAATTTGATCGAAACTTATAATTTTTTGAATAAAGACAAAAATAAGTCAATAAGACAAAAAAAAATACTTATTCTTGTCTTTTTGAAAAAAATTTATGAGTTACGATCATAATATTTTACTTTTTCGATTTTTCTCAACGAGACCAGTCACTAAGTCACAAAAATTTGACGTAAAACTATCAAATACGAAAAAAATTAAATAAAGACAAAAAAATGATATATGCATCTCGCAACGGGTAAGTTTTGATTATGATCAAATGGAAAATTCAACTTATGAATGGAAAGTTGGCTTGTTCGTGGCTTATTTTTTTTGTCCTTGCTAAAAAAATTTTGTGTTTGTCTGTTTTTCATTAATTTTTTGTGGATTATTGCTTCGACACAACAGGAAGATTCTAAAAAGTAAAAAATTATGTTCGAAACCGAAATTTTTTGAACGAAAACAAAAATAAGCCAATTTTTTCGTCTTTATTCAAAAAAATATGAAAATCGATCGTAATTTTTTACTTTTTAGATTCTTTTCGTCATGACAAAGCAATAATCCTCAAAAATTTGACAAAAAACTAACAAATGCGAAAAATATTTGAATAAAGACACAAAAAAAAGGGCCACTTGGATACGCTGCAATTCTGTATTTTAGTCATTTTAGTATATAATATGTAATTGGGTTAATAGGCGGGTCGGGTTTGTTTTTAAATAAATGGGTTGGGTTGGGTATGGGTAATTAGACTCATAATTAATCGGTCTAAATGGGTCAATGACTCATTAAAGACCCAACCCACTTGGAACTTACCCATTTTGACCCAAACCCGCCCATTTAACACCCCTACTATTAGATTTAGATAGGAGTTGGCTGGATTAAGAAGTAATCTTGAAAAAGCACACCTGAGATAGAATAATTAAGATAATCAACTCTGGAAGCCCAATCTCAATACATTCTGCCAGCTACAACCATCAGCCAAAAATGAAAAAGACAAAATAAGCAAATGAATATATACCTTTATATTTAATAGAATTCTAGGAGGAAAAAAGCTACTACATAAACCTTCTACATGAAATATCAAATCTCATTGGTACAATTAAATTACTAAAATCAGCCTGGATGAAAAGGCGATAGCGGATAGCTACAAGATTAACCACTAAACTTAAGAATTTCTACCTGAGGAAAACCTTGAGTGTAGAGCCCCAGTCCGACAAGCGTTACCATAGGAACAGCAGAAAGGGGCGTGATTAACCTTTCCTCGTCCAACAAATTCCAAGTGTTAATTTAAATAGATTTCACATGAACGTAACATTCCCTTACACAATGTAACTTTCTCCGAAATCCTACCTCACAATGATTCTCCAAATACCAAAGAAACCAAGTAATATTGGGATAATGGATGCAATCATCATAGCTCCTTGAATCCCTCTCATCGACTTTTCAAACCTCTGAAGAAAGTGACACCCAAAGTTAATGACAGAAACGAACAGATAACACTGTGAAAAGTGCAGAGGATCGACGCATGGAATGGGGATTGAGTTGATTGACTAGTCTTACCTCCAGAGGATCGACGGCGACGCTTTCGCTATATTTATTAGATAACACTGTGAAAAGTGCAGGAGCAATAAATGAGTATGAGGGACGTATCACCACTGGAAGCCGAGTTCCGAACAAAGTCTGCAATAGAGTGTTCAACCCCGCGACAAATAGCGAGGTTTGTATCACTTCAGCCTTCTCCTTCTGCCACAAGGAAAATAAGACCCCGAAACATAAGTTTATACAATGGGAATACTCCCCAGAGGAGATAATAAAGACACAGAAATGCTTATATAATTAAGTAACTTTCACATAATTCATACCTGGCCACCACCCATCATAGGAACAATGATGGAAGGAATGATGACAGTAGTCCCCAGCATTACCACATAGTGCTGAAAACCCAGAAGAATGGCCGCAGCTGCATTAAGATAGAAGAAGTTAGAATCGAAGTTTTTCTGCTTAAAGAAGTTTGACGAATACACGAACATCTACTTCGTCTAGTTGTCGAGAATGTTGCGTGAGAAATTTATTCTCACAAAATTAAAAGAAGTATATTGAAGTAAAGGAAAATAAAATATATTTTCTTGTGTGAGTGTTCTATTGACAAAGAATTTTATAAGAAAACTAAAATTACTTTTTTTGTGTGGATATATTTTGCAAAGAAATGTTCCTAGTGAGAAAGTTCAAATCCTTGGTCCCAAGGCTTTCTTGGTAACTAACCACTATGAGCAAGTCCACCTTTGTGCCAAATCTCATAAAATTGTTTTTTCTTAGGTAAATTTTTTTTGTTGTTTTAAAAAAACAAATCAGAAATGCTATTCTCGGTGCCATATTTGGTAGTTGTCAAACCTACCACATCATCCAAGTCATTTAAATTATAACAAAAAATGAGATGGGTTAATTCAATGGTTTGGCTTTAAATATTGCTAAAATGGCACCAAACAGGAGTAAAAACACTGCTATTTTTTACTCAAATTTTGCAAAGCTATTTTCTCCTCTTAAATTTGCAATTATGCCATAAATGAGGCTTTTTCTTAAATTTATTCTTAGATTTGGATTTGCTCGTTGACGCTTTTGCTCAAGTAAAAGTTTGATTTGGTATGAAATACTCCAATGGTCAAAATTAAATCTAAGCACAAATCTGAGTTTGAGAAAAAAAGAAGGTAACGGCCGGAGATGCTCTAAGAGAGCCATAATTATATCTAACCAAAAGTTTATTCTTCCTCTACTTTTTTTGTGTGTATACATCTAACCAAAAGCTTTACAACACCAAAGAAGAGTTTTAATAATCAAATGAGAAATCATAATCGAAACACTTCAGGAATTTGTGAGTTTTGTAGGGAACTAGTTGAATTGAGCAAACTTTTGAATTTTCCGATCAGGGATGGTGCAAACATTTCAATACATCAGAGAGAGAGAGAGAGAGAGAGAGAGAGAGAGATTCCTATAAATGATTTACATACATAAATGTGTATATGATATACTAGAGGTAGAGGATACGAATATCTAGCGAATACATGGATAATGAATCATTAATGTTATCAGCAGGTGAGTATGCATAAAGGAGAAATGCTGAGGGTAATAAAAACAGAGGAATGCTTAGAAGAGAAAAAGGAGTAAAAATCTGAATCCATGCGTGCATGGAGAGAGAGAGAGAGTAACCCAAATTAGGATTGCTGATGTCGATTTCAGTTACAGGAGGGGGCGGGGGCGGGGGCGGGGGCGGGGGCGGGGGCGTGCCCGTGGGCGTGCGCGTGCGCGGGGGCCAGAGCCTGAGCGTGAGCGTGACCGTGCCCGTGGGCGGGGGCGGGGGCGGGACCTCGATCGTGATGGTGGACGTGGGAGTGGGCCTGGTCGTGGGCGTGGGCATGGGCGGGAGTGGGGGCGAGGGCGGAGGTGGGGGCGTACACGTGCCCAGGCAGGGGTACTGGCACAAGCACGGACACGGACATGTGCCCGAGCATGGACATGGGAATATGTCCGTGCTCGCGCCTGGGCACGGGTACATGTCTATGTCCGTTCTCGTACACGGGCATGGACATGGAAATATGTCCATGCCCGTGCTCGTGCCTAGGCACGGGTACATGTCTGTGTCTGTGCTCGTGCCCGGGCACGGACATGTGTCTGAGCCCGGGCACCCGTCAATCCCCAACCATTGCTTCAAGTTCAATCGGTTCATGAAGAACATTTTCTCTTTCTACATTCTTCCTCTCCAAGAAGAACAAGAAGCGGCAGCAGCTAATGCGGAGCTTGTGAATACAACTCTCTCTCTCTCTCTCTCTCTCTCTCTCTCTCTCTCTCTCTCAGTAGGCAACTACAAGAAGCTGGTGGAGGATTAGAGGAGATAATATAAATAGAGCAAGAGAATGTAAATAGAACAATAATTTTAACACAGTATCACCACACCCATTCACACACCCTCACTCACAATAAGGATGGGGCCTATTCACACTGTGTGTGTAATGTGTGCAGGCTCTACCATTATTGTAAGTGTGGGTGTGTGAATGGGTGTAGTGGTATAAGGACTCTAAATAAAATGATGAATGGGAGGGAAGATATTAGGCGGGGGAAGTTGTGAGTCTCTGACTATTAGTAAGAGCTCCACAACGACCCTGTTTCTTCGGAGAGCAACAACGTTAACTATCACAAAAAATATCTCTCTCTCTCTCTGTTGATTCCCCCATGCAGTTAAATGAGCCTAAACGGTGTTAGTCTTGAAGAGAAAAATACTTAAATGCCCTCTATGGTAAGCACCTCATTTTCCTCCCCTCTATCCATTGCCTCCACTATAAATTGTTAATGAAGACCACCCAATTCTAAATTCTTCATCACTGCCGCATTGAACCAATTGCCTCAAACTTGTTGCAACATATTTTTGCATACAAACTGATCAAGAAATAATATTTTTTGCATACACCATGCCAAGTTACATCCCTGTTTTAGGGGTGGTTTGGCTTAATTATCTTTTATTGATGATTTTTTGTTTATTCAATTTTTTTTTTCACATTTCGTTGGTTTTGCGTTAATTTTTTCACTAGATTATTCGTTCCTCTCATCAAGACGAATCTACAATCCATATAAAATTAACACAAAAATGATAGGCTAAAAAAATTGAACAAGGAAAAAAAAATGCGAAACCCATTCAATAATTTGTGTTCTTTTTTTTTTTGAATTTTTTTTATAATTTCATCAATTTCTTTTCACTTTTTGGGTTTACCTAAAGCAGCTCTATCTAACAAGTAATTTTTTTTTTGAAAATTCTAAACAAGATCACTAGAATGAATGGGATACTATAAACAATCGCCATGACAAGTCAAAATTGGCTCCTTTTTTTAGTTAAGTTTTTTTTCCACTTAAGTTTTTGTAATTCTTTTACTTTTTAAAAAATCAAAAATTACAAAAAGAGGGAGAGGCAGTTCAAATCATTTGTGTAAATTTACAGTCATTCGATCTTCGATTGAGAATTTTTTTACAACTACTTGAAAAAGTGTAAATTTAATGAGCAGTTCAAATCATTTGTGTGAGACCTCAAAGTGGACCCCATAAGTCGTCTGTGCATACCATGTTTGTGCGCGTAGTGTTTTGTTCAAGCACTTTGCATAAAATTAAAGATCTCAACTTTAGAAGTGGACTAAAATTTTGGATGGAAGGAGCATATAATATATTCAATTTATAAACGAAAGTTAATTTTTTACGGAAGCCCTTACAAATACGTTTTAACCAAATTGAATGGCTTCGATCATTTGCGTAGGACCCCAAAATAGGTCTTACAAAAAATTCGTATCAAAATTTATATCACATAACATCTATAAACATGAGTGAATGATTTGTCAAAGTATTCATAGAATAATTAAAATTATCAAGTTCTATTTACTTTTCAATATCATATGTTAATTTGAGAGGCGGTGAATATCAGTTTTGGTATGGAGGAAAAGCAATGGCCGTTTGGCCACGGTTGCAAGGGTAAATTGGGGGATTAAAATGTGCTGACATGATTTTCTGGTAAAAACTTAACGGTGACTTCACAAATGGTCCAGCCAATCAAACAAAGACAATTTCACGTGGCGGAGGACCCACATTCGCTTGAAAGTTACGTTACAGAAACTCGACAAAGACAAAAAATACCCCCCAATAATTTAAGGCTACTTCCTAGTAGTTCCTAGCCGGTCCTCTCCCAATAATTTAATTTAACAAACCCGTTGCCCCACAACCACAAGCTCCTGTCCATAATTTTTTTGTCCAAAAATACCCCCCCTGTCTCTCTCCCTCTCTAGTGCGTGTACGCGTGTCACTCTTCCGTGCGTGTTCCCGGATCTCTCTTCCCATCATGTATGTAGAGCTGTGCTATGTGCACAGCAGCTTCTACACAGCAGCTGTGCACAGATCCCATTTTCTCCCGACTTAGGTCGCACAAAGATGATCGGAGCCGCTCATTTTGTTCTAAATATGTCGTTTAAGGTCTCTATAAAAAATGAGTTTCGTTCAATATCGTTAGAGGTGTTAACAAAACACCCAAAATCACTTCAGATATCGAATGAATTGATTTTGGGTGTTTTGTTAACGCCTCTAACGATATCGAATGAAACTTATTTTTTACAGAGACCTTAAACGATATATTTAGAACAAAATGAGCGGCTCCGATCATCTTTGTGCAACCCGAGCCGGAAGAAAATGGGATTTGTGCACAGCTACTGTGTAGAAGCTGCTGTGCACGTAGCTTTTCTGATGTATGTATGCGTGTCTTTTGCCTTGCTCTCTCTTTTCTTTTATTCTGCACATTCTGGTGAAAACTGAAATAATAAGTTTTGGCTGTTCAAATCAAAAGTTAAAGAAGAACCGGTTATTTTGGAAATTTCCCTGTGCATGTGCAGCGTCCCTCTCTCTTATTTTTTATTTTTAAATCTAAAAAAAACTGTTTATTACTCCATTTCTTATCTATCTTTTACTGTATAAAATTTTGCATACTAAAGATCTACTCCTAGATTTCTACTGAAAAAGTGTTAATTTAATAATTAACAGTATTGAAATTGTTAATTAACACTATTAATTTAATGATTAACAGTATTTTCACAATTAACAGTGTTAATTAACGGTATTAAAATTACCAATTAATAATCTTATTCATAATTAATAGTATAAATTTACAATTAATATTGTTAAACTAACAATTAGCAATTCATAGAACACATGCCCCATACACAATTTACACATCATAAAATATCACTACTCATAGCATAAATTTTTTTCCTTTTAAATTGAATAATGCAAAAAATAAAAAAAGAATAACGTACTCCTCAAAATTTTATTTTTTCTACACAATTTTATCAAGTAGATTTTTAAAAATATAAATTTTATAAAAAAACAAACATATATAATAAAAGTTATAACATTTTAACGTTACAGTGCAAAACTATGTGGGCACAAGCCCTGGAAAATTTAATGAAAATTTGGGTGCGGTTCCTTTTTGGAAAAACGCGGCGAAACGTTTCGATTCAGAATCGCCACTCGGGTTTTAGTGGTGAAATACCAAAGGAACCGAACTTGAAACGTTTGCTACGTTGTTTGATTTTGAAAAAGGCATAGACCGGTCCGTCCTCACCTTCGATATCTGATATTCGGGAGTCAGGTTACAAGAAGGAAAGGGTTTTATGGCACCCCTCTCGCCCAATCCGGAGATCGGTCTCTACTCGGGCATTTTGTAAAACGCTTACATTTTTTTCTCATTAATTATTTTTTAGCCAGTTAGGGCGGGGGAACAGTTAATGGGAATTAAAACTGTAACAAGTTGTATTTATGTGACAAAATGGATGGATGATTTGCTTGAAACAATGAATATAGATTGGGAACAAGCATTTGTGAGCATTTTAGACAAACTGGAACACACCGATCTAAAATGATGTGCACAGGAAGAAACCCTGCACAGACTGGCAGTACCACTGCATGCAAGCATAGCCTGCGTACTTCACTTACAAACTAGCGTGCGCCGGTAGATCTACACCCATAGCTCCTATTCTCAACCGTCTGCGCTCTGGAAAGGACCAGTGCACACTCAGGACAAACCACGCAGTTTATATGGCAACATATATGCAGTTACATACAGATGGAATTGCCTGAAGCCATGAAAATAAACAGAACATCCTACAAACAGCGTGGGAAAATAAACAGAGACTGGAGCCTAGTTACCATGCAAGAGCAAGCCACTAAACTTGATAGCACTGCCGTACGCCATTCGTGAGACTCCGTACGCCAGTTACATCATTTGTCCAATGCTTGGCTTTGCATCTTTTGGGTTCTGGAACATGACCAGAAGGATTCCAGAGGGCCACCAAAATAAACTAAAGCAAGCATCTGAAAAACTACAACTAAACAGTTCTAAATACAGAAAGCTGAAGTTTGGTTATTAGCATGCAGTAAGGCGTCAACATGAAAAGAAAAACGTAAAATGGATGATCAATGATCCCCATGCTAGTTTTGCACATACTGCCATGACTGGAGTACAGCTTGTTGCTACTGGCGTGCGCCACTGACCACCACAAACGATCCTTGAAAACTTGCAAACTTTAGGGTCAGGATTGGTATTGATTACCAGCCTTGACTCTGCTGGCATCCTTCAGGGGTCCGAACATAATGCTTATACAAAGGTGGTATACCTTCGGCTTTGAGGTTTACGGAAGATTTGAGCTTTGAGCTTGAGGTTTGATGGATGAATGGTGAGAAGATGGATATGACTGATGTATAAAAATGGGGCCTTTGCTTTCTCTTTCAATGGAGAGAGAGAGAGAGAGAGAGAGAGAGAGAGAGCAAAGAACCAAAAGAGAGGAGAGGCTTAAGAGCCTTGATGCTTTGTAACCCCTTGCACATGAATGCAAGGGGTGTATTTATAGCCAAAAGTGACTGAGAGAGGGGCAGTAACCAGCTGAGTTAAGGTTGGTTGGGTTAAGAGGGAGAGTCTCCATGCATTTAATGCATGGAACTTGCATGAAAGGAGTCGTAGGAGGGAGGGGAACATTCCATGCCCGATGGCAATCATCAGAAGACTGTTCATTGTACTGGGGTGGCTACAAAGTCTTGAGCACGTGATTGAATAGTGGTATTTTGACTGGCTTTGACCGGTGCACGCCATTACTATACCTGCATGCGCTAGTAGTAACTGAGTCAACGGTCGATAACCGACACATGGCAGTGTACCAGCGCACGCCAGCACAGTATTGGCGTAAGTAGGTAGGGTTTCGCTGAGGCCATTTGGTTCTAGCTTGAAGGGTTTGAAATGGAGTTTGGAAGGGTTTGAATGAGGCTCAGGACACTCAAAGCTCAAACACACTAACAATCTCGAGGTGTTCTTAACCTTACTCATCATTGGGGAATCAAAAACCGTAAGTAAACTAATCTGGAAAATCCAAAATAGAGTGTCTACAAACTAAGAAATAGGAGGCTACATCAAAAACTAATAATTTTTTCCATAAATAATATCACCTTCAATATTGTAGGGCATTTTATCTCTACGTTCAGAAAATAGAAAGTAATTCTTACCAAATCGATCTCCTCTAATTAACGAAATACTAAAACTCTATGAAAGTGCCTAAAACCCTAAACACTGTAAGTACCTAACCTCTAGAGCACCCTATGAAAGTGCCTAAACCCTAGGGTACCCTATAAAAATGGCTAAACCCTTAGGGTACCCTATGAAAGTGCCTAAACCTAAACCCTAGGGCTCTATAAAAGCGCCTAAATCTAAACCCTAGGGTATCCTAAACCTTAGAGTATCCTAAAACCCTAGGATCGACACATGGAATGGGGATTGATTTGATTGACTAGTCTCACCTCCAAAGGATTGACGCATTTGCTATATCTATCAGATAACACTATGAAAAGTGCAGGAGCAATAAATGAGTATGAGGGACCTATCACCACTGGAAGCCGAATTCCGAACCAAGTCCGCAATAGAGTGTTCAACCCCGCGACAAATAGCGAGGTTTGTATCACTTTAGCCTTCTCCTTCTGCCGCAAGGAAAATAAGACCTCGAAACTTAAGTTTATACAATGGGAATACTCCCCAGAGGAGATAATAAAGACACAGAAATGCTTGTATAAGTAACTTTCACATAATTCATACTTGGCCACCACCCATCAAAGGAACAATGATGGAAGGAATGATGACAGTAGGCATTACCACTGGTGCTCAAGACCCATAGGAATGGCCGCAGCTGCATTAAGATAGATGAAGTTAGAATCGAAGTTTTTCTGTTTAAAAAAGTTTGACGAATACACGAACATCTACTTCGTTTAGTTGTCGGGAATGTTGCGTGGAAAATTTATTCTCACAAAAAGAAGTATATTGAAGTAGAGGAAAAGAAAATATATTTTCTTGTGTGAGTGTTCTATTGACAATGAATTTTACAAGAAAACTAAAATTACTTTTTTTGTGTGGATCTATTTTGCAAAGAAATGTTTCTTGTGAGAAAGTTCAAATTCTTGGTCCCTGGGCTTTCTTGGTAACTAACCACTATGAGAAAGTCCACCATTGTGCCAAATCTCATAAAATCATTTTTGCTTAGGTAAATTTTTTTTGTTGTTTTAAAAAAACAAATCAGAAATGCTATTCTCGGTGCCAAATTTGGTAGTTGTCAAACCTGCCACATCATCTAAGTCATTTAAATTATAACAAAAAATGAGATGTGTTAATTCAATGGTTTGGATTTAAAATTGTGGTAAAATGGCACCAAAACAGGTTTAAAAACACTGCTATTTTTTACTCAAATTTTGCAAAGCTATTTTCTCCTCTTAAATTTGCAATTATGCCATAAATGAGGCTTTTTCTTAAATTTATTCTTAGATTTGGGTTTGCCCATTGACGCTTTTGCTCAAGTAAAAGTTTGATTTGGTATGAAATACTCCAATGATCAAAATTAAATCTAAGCACAAATCTGAGTTTGAGAAAAAAAGATGGTAACGGCCAGAGATGCTCTAAGAGAGCCATAATTACATCTAACCAAAAGCTTATTCTTCCTCTCCTTTTTTTTGGTGTATACATCTAACCAAAAGCTTTACAACACCAAAGAAGAGTTTTAATAATCAAATGAGAAATCATAATCGAAACACTTCAGGAATTTGTGAGTTTTGTAGGGAACTAGTTGAATTGAGCGAACTTTTGAATTCTGATCAGGGATGGCGCAAACATTTTAATACATCAGAGAGAGAGAGAGAGAGAGAGAGAGAGAGAGAGAGAGAGAGATTCCTATAAATGATGTACATACATAAATGTGTATATGATATACTAGATGTGGGGGCTCCGTTCCATGTGGTTCATGCTCAATGGATGTGGGTCTTGAGATTTAGCTCCTGACTTCCCAGCTCTGTCCTGCAAAACGAAGCACGACTAAGGACCACACCGGAGGTTCCCCGGGATGGCCCTCCGGTGCAAGAATCAGTTTCCTTGATGGGAAGGACTTAGAAATTAGGAGCTAGGGTTTCTGTTGTGCATACCTTCTCCCAGAGGCATAATGGGGTATTTATAGAGAACCCTTAACTTGATCTCCAAGGTCACACCTCTGCTCAACACGCGTCGGCTGACGTCACTCTTACATCACGTTTAGGGTTTTACAACCGCTTTACAAGATGAGCTGGCACCTTCACGTGCCCCCATCGTTATCCTTATAACCGTTTGGATGACGTCACAACCATCGTCATTATCGTTGCCACTGTTCAAACGCGGACGGGCTGATTCATTGAGAAAAACATGCTCGGCACCGAGCATATCGTTCGACCTCGGCAGCCGTGCAAACGATCATGTTCCCCATCCACGGGGGTGCTCGGACGGGAGTACTTATAAAAGCACACGTTCGTGAGACCCTCGGCTGCAGGACCCTCGGCTACGGTTGCTGTTCCGTACGGTGGGAGAAAGACAGCATGGAGCCGAGCGGAATGTTGGATTATGTTCAGAAATGGCACGAGCCATTTCGCTCGGCCTGCTACAATAGCCCCTCAACTCGTGCCGAAGCTCTCTACTCGGTATGGGTTGATTTAAGACTTGGCCGAGCTTGAGCCCGTAACAGTTTGATCCGTGCCTCACATTGACAGCTGTCGAGGACCTCAACAGGTATGTCAGTCGAAGGGACGTCTTAGCAGGTGAGGAGACGGCTGTCATGGGCGATGCTTGCTACTGCCACGTGTCATACAGCGGTTGGCGAAGAGTTCGGCGATGAAATGATGGGCGGGAAATTCGAAAAGCCCCGCTCCGTTTATAAATAACAGTGAAGAAGGAGAGAGAAAGTTCTTCTGCACTCTCTCTCTCTAGCGTCTGGAGCTTCTCTCTCTACAACTCCGTTTCAGAACTCAACTTGAATCCAGATCTTCAACTTCAAGCCCCATTCTAGCAGAAATCTTCAGGTATGTCATCGATTATCATTGTTTCACTCTTTCCCTTGCTTTTAATGCATATGTTTTGGGTTTTTGGGGTGACTTTTGGAGATTTTTGTACTATGTGAACAGTAGAGTTCTGGGATGAACGATGGTGTTCATCCCTGAACTCAACCTGTTCTACCGAGCCCCCATAGAACGTTTGGTGTTCACCGAACGATTTCTTCTGATGGGGGACAAAATAGCAGAACGGTCCCCAATCCCTAGGTTTACCGAACGTAGGGAGTCGTTATAGAAGTACCGAACCCATTATGGGCTAGCTTATGACTCGTGAGCCGATAAGACGAACCGATCTTCAAAACAATTTTTGTTTGCCGACGCAGATTTCGACTTCTTAATACCCCTTTATTCTTTTCCTAGGTCTGGCTCACGAGGTCATCGACGTGTCTTCAGACTCGGATTGCTCGGAAACCGAATCCGATCGTCAATTCATCAGCGAGCTTCTTGAGCTCCGTAGGTTGAGGAGTAGCCGAACAATTACCTCAGCTTCAACAAGGATGTCGGCGACTTCTCCTGTAACCGACGATTCCAACGCCGAGCGAGATTATGAGTACGCTGCCGACGATTTCCTAACGGACCCTGAAATAAGCTTCTCCCCAGAAACCCAATCCGAAACCGAGCCACAGGTGGGACAGGAAGCCAAGTTGAGGCTCAGGTCTGGAGCCGAGGCTTCGACGTCGGCAACGAGCGACGCTGACCTCTTTGATAAGAGCTTGTTATGCCCTTACGCTCACTACTTTAGTGGCAATCCGGGAGAATATGCTGCGTTCCGAACGAAATACAACATACCAGACGACGTCCTGATCCATAGAGTTAGGAGTACTGATATAAAAGACCATAGGGATCACCGTCCCGAACATATAACCGTGCCACTAATGGCCATTTGCGAGGCTGGGCTTCGGTTCCCCCTCCATCCCTTCCTTAGGGAAATACTTTGGAAGTTTAGCTTGGCCCTCCATCAACTCGCAATCAACAGTTACCGGATCATCATGTCGGTAATTGCTTTGATCGAGAGTCAAGATTTGGACTTCAGGCCGACGGACCTATTCTTCACATACACCATGTCTCGTCATGGTAAGTCCGGCCGTAGGTACCTCACAACCAGACCCAAAAAGACTCCTCTGATTGAAGGACTCTCGGATACTGACAAATGGGCTGATTTTTATCTCGAAGTGCACGGAAACTTTGAGTTCGGCGACGGTCTCCGTCGATACACCGTTCCAAAAGTGGCGGATACGAGAGGTGATGAGACCGAACATGCTCTACTCTTGTAGTTTATGTTTTACTTTTTGTGTTTTTGCTGCTAAGGGTATTAACTTCTTCTCTCCTCTTTTTCTTTAGAGCTCGGTCCAATTTCCAAGGTGCTCAACACCAACTCTCGGGAGAAAGCTTGCGATACGCTCCTTGCCCAAGCTTGCCGACACGCTCCCACGCTGCTTGATTATACACCCTCGTACAAGGGTGTGCTGAGGAGAAAGGAGAAAGGACAAGAGGCCGCTCTGAGCAAGAAAAAGACAACCAGCTTTCCTTCAACCGAAGCCGTAAAAAAGAAAAAGGGAACTTCCATCGTCGGGGGAATCCGAAAGAAAAAACAACAGGGGGGGGTTAAGTTGCCGAGGATCGGGTTCACTGCTGAGGAGTGGCTTACTCCGTTTGGATCTACCGAACCTCTGCAACCGCCAACTGAAGATATGTCAAGGAGGAATATCCCCAGGCCAGTAATTCCAACGAAGTCGGCTAACCCGGCTCGGAGCCGAGGCTCTGTGGACCAACAGCACCAAAAGGAGAAGAGACAGAAAATAACAGAGGACGTTGTTTTGCCACATACTTCTCAGCCTCAGGATACAGTCCAAGCTTCTCAACCAAAGGACCAGGGGAATCTCTCTGAGCCCCATATTGATCTCACCGACCCAGTTACCGAGGCTGCAGTCCTTCGACAATTCAGTCCTTCATACACAATGCCGGATGGCAGGGTTCTGCTGCAGAACGACTCTGTCAAAGAGGAGCCGAACCTGGCTGTCACGCTTCTGAGAGGGCTCGCTTTGCCGAGGGATTATGATAAAGTTCCCACCGACCTTCTTCCAGGACTCGGAGAGATGTGTTCTCATCTCGTTCAGGTTTGTTCCTAATTTTTCTCTTTTCTCTTTCTTCTTTCTTTTCTCTTTTCAATTTGCACTCCCCCTTTTTGTTAGGCTGGCCAAGCTGCGCTGAAGGCGTATGAGAAGGCCTCTAAAGTTTCTGCCGAACGAGAGAGGTACAGATCCGACCGAGATTCCTGGCGAACCAAGTTCAGGATTTCAGAACAGCAGGTCAAGGACGCGGATGTCGAGATGGAAAAGCTGAAAAAGGAGCTTGCTGAGGCGAGAGGTGCCACCGAGACTGCTAAGGCTGAAGTGAGAAAAATGAAGAAGGAGGAGAAGGAGAAGATTAAGGCAGCCGATGCAAAGGGATATGAGGCTAGGATTCAAAGGGCCGCTCTAGAGTACACCCAGGTTGCTCACAAGATGGTCAACGACGAGCTTGAAGCTCGGTTACCAGATTTCTTTAAGCTGGGATACGCTGCTGGAGCTGACGCGATGGCTGGTGTTATGGCCATTCAGCCCGAATCCGGTTTTTTGAGGCAACTTCCAGAGCCGATCGTGCCTGATTTGGAGCTTCCTTATACAGAAGAGGAGTGCCAACCCTTGCCTCCTGAGGATGAAGATGAAGACATGGCCGACGTGCCAGTGGCCGAACAGCAGGAGAAGGCTGGAGATGATGAGAGCCAACCTCAAGTTCAAGATAAGGTTGCCGAAGATGCCCAAGTTTAGGAATTTCCTTTAATTTCATTTTTGTTTCTGAGTATTTTGAACTTTGCTTTTTTGGACTGGATGGCACCGAACATTTGGGATTTTGCCATGCCAAATGAAATAGTTTTAAGGGGGTCGGTATCGAACGTTTCACTAAGCCGAGCCCTCTTGGTATCCGTTTTTCAATTTCCAGTTTATGTTTAAATGACTTTTAGAAGAAATTCTCGACTTTGATACTGTGCTGAATATTTCTCTATGCCTTTAGAAATATTTTCTGAATTTGGTAGCTGAAGGTCAGGCAACCTTGGCTTGTTTCCAGGTTTATTTACTTGTAACAGCCCCTACGTTGGTATATGGCTCGGCTTCAAATGCCAGCTTTGTGCCAACGTAATAGTTAAGTAAATGTTTTAAGTGGCAATTTGTTCAAGTCAAAGTATGAACGTAGCCGAACCATTATGGATGATCTAGTTGTGGCTGGAAATCAAATTGTCCGAGCCATGATTGTAGTTAAGAGATCCGAACGTAGCTACTACTGTTCCAATACCGAGCTGTATCGAACGAAGTTTGAACATTTGTAATCAAATGTAGAGAACATTGATGCTTCAGAAGTAGGAGAGTCTTTCCATTAAACAAGAGATGGCCAAAACAAGTACAGTATTGTGGAAGAAGAAAAGTAATAGACTTGAGAACTAGTATAATAGATTGAGACGGATGATAGACATCAAAGATAGGCTTTCTTGAGGTTCAGACCGTTCCAGGGGTTCTCAATTTCCGTTCCTTCTTTGTCTTCTAACTTGTACGAGCCATTGCCGACCTCCTTAATCACCCTGTAGGGTCCTTCCCAATTCGGTTTGAATTTAGTCTTCTGATTGGCTCGGACAACCTTCCTCCAGACCCAGTCGTCGGTACGGAATTTTTTAAGCCTCACGCTCCGATTGTAGCCCCGAGCAACTTCCTGCTGATAGTTAGCCAATCTGAGCTGGGCATCGTCCCGTTTTTCTTCGGCTAAAATAAGCTCGGTTGCCACTGCTTCATTGTTGGTTTCTGGATCAAAGGTTTCAGTGCGCAGAGTTGGGAACCTTGATTCTAGTGGGATGACCGCCTCCATGCCAAAGGCCATTGCAAACGGAGTTTGGCCAGTGGAACGTCTTGGAGTGGAGCGATAGGCCCAAAGGACCCGAGGCAGTTCTTCGGCCCATTTTCCACGCTTAGATTCCAGACGACGTTTGATGCCCGCGCAGACAGTTTTGTTTGTGGCTTCGGCCTGGCCGTTGCCCTGGGGGTAGGATGGTGTTGAATTGAAGAATCTAATTCCGAACTCAGCACAGAGTCCAGTTAACTCTTTGCCGACGAATTGGGAGCCGTTATCCGAAACAATGGCATAGGGAACGCCGAACCTCGTAACGATGTTCCTCCAAACGAATCGCCGAACGTCTGCTTCGGTCGTTGTGACTAATGGCTCAGCTTCCACCCACTTTGAAAAGTAATCCGTTGCAGTGATCAAAAAATTAAAGCCCCCAGGGGCAGTTGGGAGTTTGCCAACTATGTCCAATCCCCACTGGGCAAAGGGCCAAGGACTAGTGATAGGTTTGAGGGATTGAGCAGGCTGCCTTGGTATAGGAGAAAAAAGTTGACAAGGTTTGCACTTCTTGACCACTTCTTCACAATCCTTCTTCATTCCTTTCCAGAAGTATCCTTGACTGAGAGCTCTTTGACAGAGGGAGCGCCCGCCAGAGTGACAACCGCAACTTCCAGAGTGAAGTTCGGTCAAAATAATTGGGACCTCGGTTGGGTGAACCACTCTTAGATACGGCCCAGTGAAGCTTTTCCTGTAAAGTTGGCCGTGCTCAGAGACCCAATAGTAGGCTGCTTTACTGCGTACACGATGGGCCTCCTTTCTGTCCGAGGGTAGCGTGTCATCTCTGAGGAACGAAACTATTTCATCCATCCAACTTTGGCCGAGGGAAATGTTGAATACTTCATCCGAGATTTCGAAGCTTGGTTGGTCTATCTCGCCGAGGCTGATATGTCTATATTCAGACGCCTTGCTTGCCGAGGCCAAACTTGCAAGAGCGTCGGCATGAGCATTGTTCTCTCTGTTGATCTGTTCAATTTGGAATCCCTTAAACCCTTTGATTAGTTCAAGAGCCGTAGCCTGATACTTTATCATCCTAGGGTCCCGAGCTTCGTAGTCCCCTGTTATTTGGTTGACGATCAATTGAGAGTCACAGAAAACTTGTAAGTCTTCAACTTGCAAACTTGTCACGGCTCGAAATCCTACTAACAGTGCTTCATATTTAGCCTCGTTGTTGGTGGCTTGGAAGTTGATTGTGATAGCACTTTCATGAAGAACACCACAAGGATTTATAAGGACAACCCCTGCCCCTACGCCGTTGCTGTTTGATGCCCCATCAACGTGTAACTTCCAAACGTCTCCGCTGAATAGGTTCCAAGTTTTCCGAGCCTCTTGTTGCTCTAGCATCCCGTAATTGGGCTTGATCAATGCTTCGACATCTAGACTTCCGGGGGTGAATTCAGCAATGAAGTCTGCCAATACTTGGGCCTTGATTGCAGTTCGAGGCTCAAAGTGGATATCAAAATTTGCTAATTCGACCGCCCACTGAGAAACTCTGCTTGATAGGTCGGCCTTTCTCAAAAGATTCTTAAGTGGAAACTCCGTGAGGACTATGATGGGGTGTTCTTGGAAATAGGGGAGCAATTTTCGAGCTGCCGTAACCAATGCTAGAAGAAGCTTCTCCAGTGGCAGATATCTAGTCTGTGCTGGGAGTAAGGTTCGGCTGGTAAAATAAATTGGTTGGTCCTCAAGGGCTTCCCGTCGGACGAGTGCCGAACTCACAGCATGAGGAGAGACAGCTAAGTAAAGATGCAGATTTTCAAACGCTTTTGGTTTGACGAGAAGAGGGGCCGAACAGAGATAAGTCTTCAGCTCGGCTAGTGCTGCTTCACAATCTTCCGTCCACTTGAAACTGCATCGGCTCTGCTTTTTTAGAGTTTGGAAAAAGACATGGCACTTATCCGATGAGCGGCTAATAAACCTATTGAGGGCCGCTGCCATCCCTGTTAACTTCTGAATTTCCCAAGGAGTTGATGGTGGTTTTAACTGCTGAATAGCTGAGATCTGGTTCGGATCTGCTTCGATGCCTCGCCGAGTGACCAAATATCCGAGGAACTTTCCGGAACTAACACCGAAGGCGCATTTGTCAGCGTTTAGCCGTAGCTTATGCTTTTTCAATATTGCAAAGACCTCAGCAAGATGAGAATGGTGGTTCTCGGCTTTGAGGCTTTTGACGACCATATCGTCAATATAAGCTTCCATGATCTCGCCGATTAGAATTCCGAACAATAGGTAGACCATTCTTTGGAATGTGGCCCCTGCATTCTTCAGGCCGAACGGCATGACCAGGTTGCAGAAAAGACCCCTGGGGGTGATGAAAGCCGTCTTTTCCATATCGTCGGGATCCATGGCTATCTGGTGGTAACCTCTATAAGCATCCAAGAAACTCAGCCGAGCGTGGCCGGCTGTTGCATCTACCAATTGATCAATCTTTGGAAGGGGGAGGCAGTCCTTATGGCAAGCTTCATTCAAGTTGGTGTAGTCCACGCAGACTCTCCATTTTCCGCTCTTCTTCTTAACCACCATAGGATTTGCCAGCCAAGTGGGGTACTGCACTTCTTTGATTGCACCAGCCTCGAAGAGTTTGTCTACTTCTTCGTTTACTGCTTCGGCATGAATAGTGGCAGACCGTCGAGGCTTTTGAATCACAGGCTTTGCTGATTTTGAAACGTTGAGTGAGTGCTGGATGAGCTTTGGGTCGATGCCTGGCATATCGTATGGGGACCAAGCAAAGACTTCAATGTTGCTTTTGAGGAACCTCAGGGTTTCTTCACTCTCAGCTTGAGGCAGTTCGGCGCCGAGAATGAAATATCGTGATGCATCCTCATTGAGGGGGAATTTGACAAGATCTTCAATGGATTTCTCTTGAGGAAGAGATCCGACGTCTTCAAGGACTGGTTTATCGGGTACTTCAACCCAATGAACTCGTTTGGAACTTGATGACTTTCCAATGGCCGAGACGTAACATTGTCTTGCCTGTAATTGATCGCCGAACAGATCTTCTTGTTTGCCGTTAGCGCCAATGTACTTGACCACCTGGTGGTAGGTCGAGGCGATGGCTTTTATAGAATGGAGCCAATTTCTACCAAGGATTGCGTTGTATGGGCTTGGTGCGTCTACAACGACGAACTCAAGATTGGAAGCAACCGAACCTGTAACAACAGGGAGGGCAATCCTTCCGAGGGGCCAAACTGGAGTGCCACTGAATCCAATTAAAGGGACCTCCGTCGGGAGAAGGCACGATTCTGGGATTTTGAGCTCTTTAAAAAGTGACAGGTACATAACCTCAGCCGAGCTTCCTTGATCAATAAGCACTCTTTTGACGGAGTGTGTGGACATTTGGATTGTGACCACCAGGGTGTCATTATGGGGTGTTTGGATACGCTGAAGATCTTGCTCGGTGAAAGTGATCGACCAAGGACGCTCAAGAAATTTGGCTCTCTTAGGAGCGCGGTTGATGGAAAAAATTTGGGAAACTTTCTCAGCCTTGACAAGCATCTGATGGAGTTGTTTTGCCGCCTCCTTTGTTGTTGACCCATGAATAACGTTGATTACTCCGACCGGGCGTGGTATGGGGTTCGGTCCACCAGCGTTCGGCGCCCTCCTCGGCGTTTTTGTCCAGTCGATATGATCATCAAGAAGTCCTTGTGCCGCTAGATTTTCCAAAAGTGCTTTATAGGGAGCGCAAGCCGTGGTGTAATGGCCGAGCTCGTTGTGGTACGAACATCTCTTCCGACTGTTATTATTGCCTTCTTCGGTGTTCATCTTTGGAGGGTTCGGCCAGACGAAGAAGGGTTCCCTCTCTATCGTACGGAGGAGAAAATAGATCGGCTCTTTAAAAACGGTTGTTTCGGCTACATAGTCATGGGCTTTGGGACCCTTTTTGTCTGCCATTTTGACTGTGTTGACCTGCTTCTTTGGTTGGACGGCGACCACAGGTTTTGGGGGTGCAATTTGGGGCGTGGGGACATGAAGGCTCTGAGGAACAGTTGAGTTTTGTCCGCCTTGGAGTTCTCGTTCGGCGAGGAACTCTTCGTAGGAACAGAATTGTTCAACTGTCCTCATTAGCTCGTTCATTCCATGAGGTGCCCGGATTGCCAGCTCATCTAGGATCTTGCTTCTTGTTTCCAGCCCATTTTTGAAGTTTCTTGCAGCCCAGTATTGATCAACACCAGGTATTTCATTAAATAACTGCCAATAACGCTCGGCATACTTCCGAAGCGTTTCGCCAGGCCTTTTCTTCATCTGGGCCAAGGCATTTTCTTCCTTGGCTTGCTTGTTGCTAGTGATGAACCGATAGTTAAAAGCCCTTTCAAGCTCTTTGAAACTATGGATAGATCCAGCCTCCAATTGGTTGAACTAAAGCAAGCCGAGGCGCCCTTGACTCGAGGGGAATGCTTTGCACATGATGGCGTCGCCGTCGGTGACGCATGAGATGGTGCTTCTGTAACTGATGAGGTGGGTGTATGCCTCAGTTGTGCTAGGGTCAAACTTCTGGAATTTAGGGAGGTGGAGACCTGGCTTCGGCAATGTGGCTTGGATCCTTGCCGAGAAGGGTGATTCCATCAGCTTTTTCAATTAATACTCGTGGGTTGGCCGTGGGGGGAGGCCTTCCCGAGCGTTCCGCGATTTCTTTGATGCTCGGTAGATATGTTCCGGTAGTTTTCCTTCATTTTCATCCTGCCGACGTTGAGATCCCCCCTCTCTCTTCTCTGTGGGGACCTTTTTGTAGTCCTCTTCTGGAAGATTTTTAGTGTGGTAGACCCTTCGTTGGCTAGGATGATCGTCTTGCCGAACGACTACACTTACGCTTCTTTCTCGGTTCAGCTTCCGAGTGCTTACTGAATTTGTTGCTCGTCCTTCGTAGGCCTTTTCCCGAGGGACTTCATTATTATGCCTTTGATGGCTTTGTGGACTTTTCCCGTTTCTTCTCGGCGTTCGGCTTCTTTGCCGTTCGGATTTATAGGGAATG
This sequence comes from Rhododendron ovatum, assembly GCA_019656835.1. NCBI lineage: Eukaryota > Viridiplantae > Streptophyta > Magnoliopsida > Ericales > Ericaceae > Rhododendron > Rhododendron ovatum. The sequence goes on along the minus strand of CM033802.1, from coordinate 6,548,850 downwards.
AGAGCCTGATCGTTGTCCTGAAATTCCACGGTATCGTAGCTTTGGGAGCCCTTGGAGTATTCGTCTCCAGCCGATGAACTAGAGAAAACCGTATGTGGGCTCCCTTCTCGCCGCCCTTCAATCCCGCACCATTGCCGAGACGTTTATGAACTGGGGAGAGTTGCTGCCTAAAGCGAGCGCTATCCCCAGCACGGTGGTCCGTCAATGGTGGGTCCAGGCGGTCGTGGACGGATATTCTATGTGGCCTTGCATCACCACTGATTGGAGGAGGGGGGGCAGATTTCCTCTCCGGCGCCGTCCCTGAGATTCAGAGCGGGAGGCTGTCGGATATTCCTTGGCCTTAATTTTTTCGATCTCCATTCTCAGAATGGCTACATCAGCGTTTGTTTGCTCTTGTTGCTGTTCTAGCATCTATACGTATGCTAGAGCGTCTTCACTTAAGCCTACCGGTCGTTGGATGGAGGAGCTCACGCCTGGTGGAGTAAATCCAGGAGGGTGAGATGGTGAGGCGGCGTTGATACCGGTTTCAGAAGTGATGTGCAAAGAGGAACTGATGGGTTGAAAAAGAGGAGGAGGGGGAGGTGCTCCGCCCATTTTGTTTGGAAGAGAAGGGTGGGGGTCTGGAGGGATAAAGAATTTTAGGGTCAGAAGAGGTGGTCGAGGTGGAGGAGCCGCCGTGGATCTGAGAAAAGTAAGATTCGCGTCGGGTTCACCAAATTGTGGGGGCTCCGTTCCATGTGGTTCATGCTCAATGGATGTGGGTCTTGAGATTTAGCTCCTGACTTCCCAGCTCTGTCCTGCAAAACGAAGCACGACTAAGGACCACACCGGAGGTTCCCCAGGATGGCCCTCCGGTGCAAGAATCAGTTTCCTTGATGGGAAGGACTTAGAAATTAGGAGCTAGGGTTTCTGTTGTGCATACCTTCTCCCAGATGCATAATGGGGTATTTATAGAGAACCCTTAACTTGATCTCCAAGGTCACACCTCTGCTCAACACGCGTCGGCTGACGTCACTCTTACATCACGTTTAGGGTTTTACAACCGCTTTACAAGATGAGCTGGCACCTTCACGTGCCCCCATCGTTATCCTTATAACCGTTCAGATGACGTCACAACCATCGTCATTATCGTTGCCACTGTTCGAACGCGGACGGGCTGATTCATTGAGAAAAACATGCTCGGCACCGAGCATATCGTTCGACCTCGGCAGCCGTGCAAACGATCATGTTCCCCATCCACGGGGGTGCTCGGACGGGAGTACTTATAAAAGCACACGTTCGTGAGACCCTCGGCTGCAGGACCCTCGGCTACGGTTGCTGTTCCGTACGGTGGGAGAAAGACAGCATGGAGCCGAGCGAAATGTTGGATTATGTTCAGAAATGGCACGAGCCATTTCGCTCGGCCTGCTACACTAGAGATAGAGGATACAAATATCTTGCGAATACATGGATAATGAATCATTAATGTTATCAGCAGGTGAGTAAGCATAAAGGAGAAATGCTGAGGGTAGTAAAAATCTGAATCCATGTGTGCATGGAGAGAGAGAGAGAGAGTAACCCAAAGGAATATTGATGAGGTCGATTTCAGTTAATCGCGGGGGCAGACATGGAGGCGGGGGCGGGGTAGGGGGAGGGGTCGTGTCCCGGCAGGGGTACTGGCACAAGCACGGACACAGACATGTGCCCGAGCATGGATATGGACTGTCCATGTCCGTGATCGCGCCTGGGCATGGGTACATGTCTGTGTCTGTTCTCGTGCCCGGGCATGGACATATGCCCGAGCATGGACATGGGAACATTTTCTCTTTCTACCTTCTTCCTCTCCAAGAAGAACAAGAAGCAGCAGCAGCTAATGCGGAGCAACTCTCTCTCTCTCTCTCTCTCTCTCTCTCTCTCAGTAGGCAACAAGAAGCTGGTGGAGGATCAGAGGAGAGAATATAAATAGAACAATAATTCTAACACCATACTCATTCACACCTTCACTCACAATAAGGGTGGGCCCACACACGCCGAGTGTGTAGTGTGTGCGGGCTCCACCATTGTTGTGAGTATGAGTGTGTAATTGGGTGCAGGGCCGGCTCAAGGATTTTGAGTGCCCAAAGCTAAATTAAAAAAAGTGTGCCTCTAATACATAACAATTTTTACAACAACGATCAAAATATGAAAAAACCAAACCAATATAAAACTTCTACTAATTATTATATACGAATACAATACAAAGTCTTCAAGATTTCACACAAATGATCTGAGTTGTTTAATTTGTTCAAAATATTTTTTGAAGGGTTTCCAGGAAAAATCATTTCAGCCGGATATCAATAAATACTTGATCTTTGCGGGGGGTTTTTTGTCTCTACTTGTATAGATCAAAAAAATATCATATAAATCAAACACTTACCAATGTCTGAGTGAATTGATTTTTATAGGGATCCTTCAAAAAATATTATGAACAAATTGCAAGGTTCACAATATTTGTGTGGGCCCTCAAAATAAGTCTCATACAATGAGGTGTACAAGTGGTGTACCCATACCAATTTTGTTAGAACAATATATTGCTTGGATTGTGAGATTATTAAAATGAAAGGACTTTTTTTTGGTCTTCATTCAATTTTTTTCGTATTTGTGAGTTTCGCATTAAACTTTTGTGACTTATTGATTTGTTTCGGCGAGATGAATCAAAAAAACATAAAATTTGGATCGAAACTCGTAATTTTTTAAAAAATACAAAAATATAAGTCAAAAAGCTGTATTTTTTACTTATTTTTGTATTTTATAAAAAAAATTATGAATTTCGATCAATTTTTTTTTACTTTTACAATCCCTCTCATTGAGATAAATCAATAAGTTATAAAAATTTAACACAAATAACAAATACGAAAAAAAATTAAATAAAAAAAATAATAAGTCAGTCCAAACTTTTTAATCAAAACCTACCAAACCAACCATAGTTTGCTATGTTTTCCTTTTTTGCTTTTTACCACAGTAGTAATTATAGCTGTGCACGTGTTTTTCCAAGGCAACCAAAGGCAATAGTTGAGCTGGCACCTATTGATTGGTGGGAAAGAAAAGAGTGTTTTCCATGTGAGCCGGACATGATTTATTCTCATGGAAAAAACGTGCCAGCTTTGGTTTTCTCTTTTTTTCGAAAATAGACCAATTAGTTTTCTGATTTAACAAAAATACCAAGTTTTGGGTCATCTAAGTTTTTAGGTCTTTATTTGCATGTTGGATGGACATTTTTTTAATGGTATTGGGCTAAAAAGAGTTCTAGTCAAATTCAAATACTAAAAAAATTGGAATGTCTCAAAATTGAGCATATTTATGGTGCCCAAGGCTGGCCCTGGGTTTGAACCAACCCTGATTTGGTGTGTGAATAAGTGTGGTGATAGAATGACTTTAAATAGAATGATGAATGAGAGGGAAGATATTAGGCGGGGGAAGTTGTGAGTCTGTGACTATTAGTTAGATCTCCACAACGACCCTGTTTCTTCGGAGAGCAACAACGTTAACTATCACAAAAAAGGCCTTTTTTTAAGAAAGTTAACTATCACAACAACTCTCTCTCTCTCTATTAACTTTTGTCATTTAAAAATTTGATTTTAGGATAAAGTACGAATTACCTCCATGAGGTTTGCTCGTTTGGCAGATAGCCTCCATTGGTTTCACTAATGACCACATCGTCCTCCTTGTGGTTTTGAAATAAAGTGCAACTGTTAAGTTTTCCATTTAAATTAACGGGAAGTAGAGTACACGCACCTTGTTTGTGGTGGGAATAATAGCTAAAGTCAAAATTAATGGTAAAATGACAATAATACCCTTTTCCTCATCTTTTTCCTTTTCTTCAACTGTAAAAAGCCATACCACTTTAAAAAAAAAAAAAAAATAAACTGTAACAAGCTACAGCAAAACCTCATAGCCGACCACCCTCAGCGAGACCACCACCACCCAACCCCTTTCTTTATTCCATGTAGTCTCAGAAAATCCAAACTCTAAAGAAAATATCAAAATTGTCAGTCTTTAATTTGAACAAAAAAGAACCTAGACATTAGAGTTGATTTTGATTTCACCTCTGAATCGAAACTAGGGCTCGGAACGACAAGAAGAGGGAAGATTTTCAGATAAGAGGAAATGAACATGTAAGGATTTTTGGAGCCGGGTCTCCATGATTTCGGATTCTCGATGGATCCCTATCCCGTTCTTTTCCTTTATTATCCACTGCGACAAGTTTCAAGACGACTGAAGATGACGACAACAGGCCACCGCCACCGGTAATGCCTCTTTGGTCAGCACCTCATTTTCCTCCCCTCTGTCCATTGCCTCCACTGCCACGTTGAACCAATTGCCTCAAACTTGTTGTGTAACAACCCGGATTTTCGACCATATTTTTTTTAAAATAATAGAGTTAATATTATTAATAGCATTAATAATATCATAAAAAAAGAGTATTATTCGTATTAATATATATATATATATATATATATATATATATATATATTCCTTATGGATATATACAAATATAATTATCTTATCTTAATTATCTTACTATTATTATTTTACTTTTTTTTTTAAATTACATGCATGCATGCATACAAATTAATTCCATCTCTCCCTCTCCTACTCAGTTTCTACTACCTCTCTAGCCACAAATTCGTCAGTTTTCCCGTCCATCTCCTAACCCAAGAAGTAGAGTTTTAATTAAACTCAATTTCGTCACCCTCTTTCAAATTCTCTTATATATACCCCATTACTCCGACCCTATGGCATACCACAAAATTCCCCACGCCCTACCAGTCCAGAAGAGAGAGAGAATTCGGAGAAATCGAACTCCAATCCATGGAGTTCTAGAGAGAGAAAGAAAGAGAGAGAAAAGTGGGTTTGTATTCCAAAGCCAACCGAGACCCGAATTGAGCATTCCAATCACTTCCCTCAACCTCAAGCACCCCCAAGCATCGTTCAATTCGAGCCCAAGGTCCCCCGATAACCAAAACCGAAGTCATCTTCCCAAAAGATTCAAGTTTCGGTTTTAAATCAATTCGACCCGATTCAAGGTAGTATAATTCATTCCAAACACTCCTTTAAGTATATTTAGTGTTATTATGCTTAACCCAATAGCTCTCGTACTCCCATGCATCGAAACCGTAGCGAAACAATAAAAAAACCGAATCCAGCGTTGAACCTTGCGGCCGCAAGGTGCGGGCCGCAAGCACTAGGCGAAACCTCGCGGCAGGCTGCTCAGCCGCAAGGTTGACCCGGTCAAACCTTGCGGCAGGTTCTGTTCTGTTCCGAATTGATTTTTCGACATCCCGAACACTATTTTTGACCCCCGAACCATTTTTCCTAGACTTTTCACATCCCAAAGATCATAACTTATTAAGATCATATTTTTTTTATTTAATTATCTATTTATTAAATTATTTATTAGTTATCTATCAAAGTTTACTAACGAAAAATCATTGCGACCTTCCAAACAACGTTTTAACACCCAAATTAATTTTTTCTAGACTTCTTGCATCTCAAAGATGATATCTTGTTAAATTGATATTTTTTTTATTTAAATTTCTATTTATTGATATTTTTATAGCGTTTCCAATCAAAAATTCTTTACAACCTTATAAACCTTATTATAAATGCCCGAATAATTTTATTTAGACTCTTTACGTTCTGAAAATGAAATTTTGTTAACTGTAACATATTTTAAATTTATAAATTATTTATTATCTATTTACTTCACTTTCAGCCACTTTATTTAAACGTCTTTATTTAAATTAATCCCATGATCCTCCGAACCCAACTTTTGACACTCAACTGGTTGCATAGGACCTGTAGGACTCTTATTAAGGTCATGATAAATATTTCAATAATTTTATCTAATTAATGTATTTAAATTAATTTTAAATTAATCTATTATCTTAGAATTAATTAATAAAGAGCTCAGAAAATTTTTCTTTTAATTTCTTTTAAATATTTGTTTTATTATTGACATTGTGACCCTACAAGATTAAGGGCAACGGCCCGTTCATAATAAGTTGCGTGATTACATTGCTTAGTAATTGTTTTAATTATTATTGATTTGTTGTATATTGCATCGATATTTGATTTGAATGCTAGATTGGACCCTAGAGACATTGGGTGGCGTTGCGAAATAGAACTCATCTAGACGATGCTAGATAATGGATAAATTGGAAAGTTTTATGTTTTTAGATTGCCTGCAGGCTGGATTTTGAAATGTGATGAGTTGGATTGATGGTTTAAAATCTGGCAAAGTAAGCCCAGTGTTGATTGATGAATGATGATTGGCAAAGTAAGCCCAATGATGAATGATGAATTGAAACTGGCAAAGTAAGCCCAGTGATGAATTGAAACTGGCGGGAGTCCAGTGATAATTTAAAACCTGGTAAAGTAAGCCCAGTGATGTTTTGATAAAACCTGGCGGATAGGGCCAGAGTTATTTTCTGATGATCAAACCTGGCAAAGTAAGCTTAGTGATGTTTTGATAAAACCTGGTGGTGGTCCAGTGATATTTTCTGATGATAAAACCTAGCGGTGGTCCAGCGATGCTTTGATAAAACCTGGCGGTGGTCCAGCGTTGTTTGTGATGATAAAACCTGGCAGGTGGTCCAGCGATATTTTGCGACAGTAAAACCTGGAGGTTAGTCCAGTAATGTTTTGCGATGATAAAACCTGACGGTTGGTCAGTGACGTTTTACGATGATAAAACCTGACAGTTGGTCAGTGACATTTCACGATGATAAAACCTGATGGTTGGTCAGTGGTATTTTGCGATGATAAAACCTGGCAGGTGGTCCAGCGATATTTTGTGTTGATAAAACCTAGCAGATGGACCAGTGATATTTTGTGTTGATAAAACCTGGCAGGTGGTCCAGCGATGTTTTGTGATGATAGAATTGGTAGGAACCCCGTGGTGATTTTAAAGTGGTGATTAAGATAGGCAAACCCTAGTTATGGTCTGGACATGACTAGATTTTCCTTATGGTTATGTTATCGATCAATAATGAATAGATTTATAGGTATTTTGTTTTTCTGCATTGATGATATATTGTTACCTGCTAGTTATAATGTAAATGAGGGGTGATTGGGTTGGATTATATTACGGAGTGAATTTTTTCACTCAGGCACGGATTGTCTGGCATCCGTGTCAGATTTTGCAGAGAATCAGGTAGAGACTCAGGACCTTGAAGGAGGGCGATATTACCTAGAGATGAATCCGGAGATGGAGACTGAGCAAGTATACGCTTGGGGTTCGTATCAATCCTAGAAGACGGCTCTGTTATTTTGTCTAAATTATTACTACGAAGACTATTTTCAGTATTTCACAATGGTTTGTAATAGATGAATCTTTAGGGTGAATTATCTGTTTGACATTTTGAATTTAATTTAATAAATTTCCAAAAAAATTAATATTTAATACCTCCGATTTTATTTCCGAAAATCGGGGCGTTACATGTTGCAACAAATTTTTGCATACAAACTGATCAAAAAATAAATTTTTTTGCGTACACCATGCCAAGTTACATCCCAGTATTACGGGTGGTTTGGCTTAATTACCCTTTTTTGATGATTTTTTGTTTATTCAATTTTTTTTCAAATTTCGTTGGTTTTGCGTTAATTTTTTCAGTAGATTATTGGTTCCTCTCATCAAGACGAACCAACAATCCACATAAAATTCACACAAAAATGATAGGCGAAAAAAATTGAACAAGAACAAAAAAAACTGCAAAACCCATTCAATAATTTGTGTTCTTTTTTTTTAAATTGTTTTATATTTTCACCAATTTCTTTTCACTTTTTGGGTGTACCTAAAGAAGCTCTATCTAACAAGCAATTTTTTTTTTTTTTTGAAAATTCTAAACAAATTCACTAGAATGAATGGGATACTATAAACAATCGCCATGACAAGTCAAAATTGGCTCCTTTGTTTTCTTTTTTTAGTTAAGTTTTTTTTCCAGTTATGTTTTTGTAATTCTTTTACTTTTTAAAAAATCAAAAATTACAAAAAGAGGGAGAGGCAGTTCAAATCATTTGTGTAAATTTACAGTCATCCGATCTTCGATTGAGAATTTTTTTACAACTACATGAAAAAGTGTAAATTTAATGAACAGTTCAAATCATTTGTGTGGGACCTCAAAGTGGACCCCATAAGTTTGTCTGTGTATACCATGTTTGTGCGCATAGTGTTTTGTTTAAGCACTTTGCATAAAATTAAAGATCTCAACTTTAGTAGTGGACTAAAATTTTGGAGTGATGCTACAGGTACCGACGGGGTCGGTACCGAAATCGTAGGGACGGCCGCGCCAGGCCGTCTCCGGCCACCGGACGGCCGATCCGAGCCGTCCAAAAATTCTAAAAAAAAAAAAAACGAGGGGGCTAACACGGGAATCAAAGGCATCCGAGGTGTGTAAGGTGCTTGATCCGAGCACCCTTTTTTCGTGTATATATGTATATTCGCGGATGGCTCGGATCGGCCGTCCGGTAGCCGGAGACGGCCCGGCGCTGTTTGTCCCTACGATTTCGGTACCGACCCCGTCGGTACCAATATCATTTCTGAAAATTTTGGATGGAAGGAGCATATAATATATTCAATATATAAACGAAAGTTAATTTTTTACGGAAACCCTTACAAATACGTTTTAACCAAATTGAATGGTTTCGATTATTTGCATGGAACTCCAAAATTGGTCTTACAAAAAATTTGTGTCAAAATTTGTATCAACTTTTGTGTGAGGGGAACTGACCCCTATATATATCACATAACATCTATAAACATGAGTGAATGATGAATAATTAAAATTATCAAGTTCTATTTACTTTTCAATATCACATGTTAATTTGAGAGGCGGTAAATATCAGTTTTGGTATGGAAGAAAAGCAGTGGCTGTTTGGCCACGGTTGCAAGGGTAAATTGGGGGATTAAGGCTTGTAAAATGTGCTGACATGCATCTATGATTTTCTGGTAAAAACTTAACGGTGACTTCACAGATGGAGAATCTTGATAATTGTTTCAAAAGTAGGGAAGGTCGGTGGCATTTCAGAAACCTCGAGAGAGGTCTCTGTTTGTATAAAAAACCTCAAGGAAGGTTAGTGAAATTTATTATCGTATCTTATCTTGCTCCCTTGGATTGGCAGTACTTTTTTGTCATTTCGGTGGCCGTAGTCGAGTTCCTCTTGCTCACCCTCAAACCCGAGATGGTCCAGCCAATCAAATCTTTGGAACAGGTAGCTTTACAGCTGGCGGAGGACCCACATTCGCTTGTGATTTACGTTACTTAAACTCGAAACAAAGACAATTTCAGGTGGCGGAGGACCCACATTCATTTTAAGTCAATTTCGGGTGGCGGAGGACCCACATTCATTTTAAGTCTTCTTCCTAGCCGGTCCTCTGTGAATGGACTACACCCCAATAATTTAATTTAACAAACCCGTTGCCCCACAAGGTCCTGTCCATAATTTTTGTCCGAAAATTAATACCCTCTCTCTCTCTCTCTGGAGCGTGCACGCGTGTCACTCTTCCGTGCCTGTTCCCGCTTTATTTTTCTCAACCAACCATTGATTTTCAACAAAACCCCTGCTCATGAAATGACAAACTAGGCCCTGCTCTCTCTTTTCTTTTATGAGATCTGCACATTCTGGTGATTTTTTTTGACCTTTTCAAACTATAATAAGTTTTGGCTGTTCAAATCAAAAGTTAAAGAAGAACCAGTTATTTTGGAAATTTCTCCGTGCATGTGCAGCGTCCCTCTCTCTTCTTTTTTATTTTTAAATCTAAAAAAAAACTGTTTATTACTCCATTGCTTATCTATCTTTTACTGTATAAAATTTTGTATACTAAAGATCTACTCCTAGATATCTACTGAAAAAATGTTAATTTAATAATTAACAGTATTAAAATTGTTAATTAACACTATTAATTTAATGATGAACAGTATTTTCACAATTAACAGTGTTAATTAACGGTATTAAAATTATCAATTAATAATCTTATTCATAATTAATAGTATAAATTTACAATTAATATTGTTAAACTAACAATTAGCAATTCATAGAACACATGCCCCATACACAATTTACACATTATAAAATATCACTACTCATAGCAAAAAAAAATTTCCTTTTAAATTGAATAATGCGAAAAATAAAAAAAGAATAACGTACTCCTCAAAAATTTATTTTTTCTACACAATTTTATCAAGTAGATTTTTAAAAATATAAATTTTATAAAAAAACAAACATATATAATAAAAGTTATAACATTTTAACGTTACGGTGCAAAACTAAAAAATAGAAGGCTACATCAAAAACTAATAATTTTTTCCATAAATAATATCACCTTCAATATTGTAGGGCATTTTATCTCTAGGTCCCGAAAATATAAAGTAATTCCTACCAAGTCTCCTCTAATTAACGAAATACTAAAACCCTATGAAAGTGCCTAAAATCTTAAAAACTGTAAGTGCCTAACCCCTAGAGCACCTTATGAAAGTGCCTAAATCCCAGGGTACCCTATAAAAATGGCTAAACCCTTAGGTACCCCTATAAAAGTGCCTAAACCGCTAAAACCCTATAATAGAAAAGTGCATCATAAAACTCTTCTGAAAGTGCCTAAACCTAAACCTTAGGGCTTTATGAAAGCGTCTAAACCTAAACCCTAGGGTCTCCTAAACCTTAGAGTATCTTAAAACCTAAAATCTTAAGGTACCTTAAAACACTAGGATACCCTAAAACCTTAAAATCCTAGGGTATCCTAAGATTTTAAGATACCTAAGAGTATTAGGGTACCCACTAAGGTACCACAAAATCCTAGCATACCCTAAACCCTAGGGTGACACTTCTATTAATGATAAATGTATTTTTGTAAAAGTGGACCTAATGATAATTAAGTATTTCATCTCTCCTTAATAGGAATTAAGTGTGACTTTTTTGTACTTAAAGGTAATTTTCTCAATATTGTACTTGTTTGGTAGACCTCGTTTTCACTAAGTGGATGTCAGAAACCCTTTTTTTTTTTTTTCAAATTTTAATACATAAAATTAAAATTATTTCAGTTATAAAATTTAAAATAAAAAGTGAAAAAAGAGAGGAGAGAGACACGAAACTGATGAGAGTGAGAGAGAGAGAAGTGGTTGTGTTTCTCTGACAGCATGTGTTGTCTTTCTTTCTTTCTTTCTGTGGGTGTTCCACTTTTTAAAAAAAGGTAGTTTTAAAAAGGAATGTAATTTCAATCTTAAAAATTATGTATTTACGTAAATAATTTTTCTACCTATATGGATCTTGTTTGATAGATCTCATTAAGATCAATAATACGGTACCAAAAAAATTGAAAAATTATTTCTCATTTTCATTATATTTGAATTTGAAATTACCTTTGTTTTGAAAAAGAAAGTTTAAAAAGAAAGCAGAACAGGGTCATCTTTCTTTTTTTTATTGGACATAGTGCATGTTTTGCTAGCAGAAAAGAGACGCGTGCATGTGCTTAATTTGGCTAAATTTGTAAAATTGCTTGTGAATGACCTATAAGGCCTCACTTATAGGGCATAGGGCTTAGGCTCCGTTTCGGAAAACTTTTTTTCAAAAATAAGTACTTATTTTGCCACTTCTCATTCAAAAATAAGAATGGTCATTCCACAAAATCCAAATAAAAAATTTCTTTCACATTTTCAAACTCAAAAATAATATAAATGAAAAAAAAATTCAATTTTTTTTGCACCGTATTAAAAATCTCAATGAGATCTATCAAACAAGATCCATAGTAGTAGGAAAATTATTTGCGTAAATACATGATTTTTGAGCTTAAAGCTGCCTTATACAAAAAATAAAACTGTTGCTATGATAATGGGCGCTGGCAGAGGGAAATCGTACCGGTGGCCGCGCTGGGCAGTCTCCGGCCACCGGACGGCCGATCCGAGCCGTCTAAAAATTCTAAAAAAAAAAACACAAGGGGGCATCGCATGGGAATCAACGGCATCCGAGGTGTGTAGGGTGCTTGATCCAAGCACCCCTTTTCCATGTATATATGATCAAGCACCTTACACAGAAGAGGGGTGCTCGGATCAAGCACCCTACACACCTCGGATGTCGTTGATTCCTGCGTAAGCCCCCTCGGTTTTTTTTTTAGAATTTTTGGACAGCTCGGATCGGCCGTCCGGTGGTCGGAGACGATCCGGCGCGGCCATCGGTACGATTTCCCTCCCCGGCACCCATTGGTACCTATGTAAATTCTGAAAAAATTAGTACCACCTTCTTATTTTTTGGAACAACCCTTATTATTGAGTACTGCTATTGGTACCGACGGTACCGTAGGGAAAATGTACCGATGGCCACCGGACGGCCGTCTCCGGCCACCGGACGGCCGATCCGAGCCGTCCAAAAATTTTAAAAAATAAAACCGAGTGGGTCTATGCGAGAATCAATGGCATCCGAGGTGTGTAGGGTACTTGATCCGAGCACCCCTTTTTCGTGTATATACACGTATATACAAATATACACGAAAAAGGGGTGCTCGGATCAAGTAACCTACACACCTCGGATGCCATTGATTCTCGCGTAGGCCCACTCGGTTTTATTTTTTAAAATTTTTGGACGGCTCGGATCGGCCGTCCGGTGGTCGGAGACGGCCGTCCAGTGACCGTCGGTACATTTTCCCTATGGTACCCGTCGGTACCAATAGGATTTCTGCTTATTATTGGACAAAAAATAAATTCTTATTTGTTTTCTGAAACGGGCTCTTAGTTACTATGAATCCAAAATTAGGATCGGCCTGTCATTTTCTCTTTATTTTTGTCACTCCCTTCTCTTTGGCAGTACTCTCTTTTGTGTCCATATTAGGTAATTTATTTTGTAAGAAAGAGTGTAACGCCCCGATTTTTCAAGAAATTTCGGGCGCATTACCCTTAAAATACACAGAATTTTACAAACTTCTAGGTTCCTATCTACCTTTGTATGAAATTTACATCTCCAAAATAAAATAAAAAGCCTCCAAATAATTAATCCTCTAATGCCTCAAAATTCGTCCAAACTCTCCAAATATTCCTCTCTGATTCAACTTCCACTAATCCGGCTCCGCACTTGAAGAACAAATTATCCGGGAACCATAAAACCAGAGTACCTCCACCCTACCCCTAAACACCTCAGCTCTTCTCTCTCTCTCTCTCTCTCTCTCTCTCTCTCTCCGTGCATGTGTGAGTAACATTGTGTGTATACTCCCTCCGTCCCAAATTCTTTGTCTGGTCCGCAAAACGGAGTGTTAAAAATAATATAATTTTTGTAAGAAAAAATCAAAAGTTTTTCAACAACTTACTAAATATCAATGATTATTTTTAATTTGTGAAAAAATTTTGAATTTTTTCTTTAAAAAATTGCATTATTTTTAACACTCCGTTTTGTAGACCAATAAAGAATTTGAGACGGAGAGAGAAGGGGAAGGAATATGGTGGTCGGGGACAAAAGTTAATGGCGGGTGGGTGTCGGTGATTAACGGTCATCATCGGGCCGGGCCAGCCCGCCAAGTCGCTACCCAAGCCCGTCCACGGGCCGGACCGCCCGGGCTTTTTCTTTTTGACGGGCCGGGCGGGCCGGGCTACCTACCATAAATTGAAGCCCAAGCCCGGCCCACGGGCTAGCCCCATTGGCGGGCCGGCGGACCAAAAGCCAGGTGGGCTTAAATTTCTTTAGGCAAAACTAAACCAAAGGAAAAAAGAAAGGGTTTTGTGGGATTTTGGGCTAATAGGCGGGCCAGTTGGCGGGCTGCCGGGCGGGTACCACGGGTGGGCGGGCTCACGGGCTCACGGGCCGGGCCTAGTAAAAATTCATAGGTCCGAGCCCGCCCATTACAAACTACAGGCTGGACTAGCCCACTCGTTTTACGGGCTTTGTACGGGTCAAGAGCCTTCAGGCTAAATGATGACCCTTATTGGTGAAGATGATGGAAAAGGGGGAAATGGAGGTGGGAAGGAGGAAATGTGATGGAAATGATATGGGGCGGGGGTCGGCTACTGAAGAAGAAAAACAATGAGAATTATTTCTGTGGACGCGGAAACGTGTCATGCGGTGTACGGCGATTCGGTTTTCGGTTTCAAAAAATTACGAAAATAATATCGTAGTATAAATAAAATATTTCGAGACAAACCGTGGTTTATGAAGATAAAATCTCATTGATCAGAATAGATTTTTATACGGATACAACTACATCCGATTCGATTTATTCGGACTAATTAGCTAATCAATCAACCTAACAAAACATATTATTAACAAATAAAATAATTTTTAAAAATAATATCACGAAATTCTTATTTATTGAAAATTTTGGAATAGTACAAAGAAGGAGTGCCGTTAAAAAAAAGGAGTGACAGAATCATTTAACTTTCGAATTCGAAAGGACATTTTTAGCCATCCTCTTTCTGACCTCTAGATTGTTGAAATAGGCAGCTGGTTTTCGTGCACAAAATCATTTAATTGAAGCCAATTAAATGATTGGAACACATGAAAACCAACTAGTTAAACCACAACAACATTTGACAACCACTGCTTAGTGCAGTTAGTCAGTCATTGCCTCCCTTATTGGAAGGTCTTGGGTTCGAGCTCCACAGGGGGAGGCCCTTTAGAGGGTCAGGGCTATGGATAGCTTTTGGTATCCCCGTGCTAACTCTAACACCCATACTAACCCCCGCTGATGTATATCGTTGTGGTAAAAAAAAAAACCACAACAACATTCTTCAACTAACGAACAAATCCATGAGCTACAAACTAATCACTTTTGGTCTTCCATCTCTCCTTTATGGGAATTAAGTGTGACTTTTCTGTACTTAAAGGTAATTTTCTCAATATTGTACTTGTTTGGTAGACCTCGTTTTCGTTAAGTGGATTTCAGAAACCTTTTTTCTTTTATTCAAATTTTGATACATAAAATTAAAATTATTTCAGTTATAAAATTTAAAATAAAAAGTGAAAAGAGAGAGGAGAGAGAGACACGAAACTGATGAGAGAGAGAGAGAGAGAGAGAGAGAGAGAGAAGTGGTTGTGTTTCTCTCACAACATGTGCAATCTTTCTTTCTTTCTTTCTTTCTTTCTGTCGGTGTTTGACTTTTTCATAAAAAAAAGTTTTAAAAAAGAAAGGTAATTTCAAGTTTAAAAATTATATATTTACGCAAATAATTTTCCTATCTATATGGATCTTGTTTGATAGATCTCATTGAGATCTTTAATACGGTGTAAAAAAAATTAAAAAATTATTTCTTATTTTTATTATATTTGAGCTTAAAATTACCTTCTTTTTAAAAAAAAAAAAGTTTAGAAAGGAGCCGTGCTTTTCCCACTCCCCTGATACCCCACCCCTTCCGACCCCACACCCCATTTCCACTATTACCCCTCCCCCTCCTCCCTTTCTTTTCTTCCCAATTTGCTTCTTTCTTTCTTTTTTCTCTTTATTTCTTTTTCTTCCTTTTTAGTTAGAATTTTTTTTCTTTTTTTATCTTTATTTCCTTTTCTTTCTTTCCGGTTTGAATCATTTTTTTTTAATTTTCAATTATTTTCTTTATTTTTTTTTTCCATTTACCTCCCTTCTTTTTTTTTTAGTTAACTCAAATTCTATTTTCAATTAAAATTGACTTTATACTTAATAAATTTATATTATTTTAATTAGTTAATTAATTTGTCTTAACAATGAATAATAAAAATAACTTCTAATGAACAATAATAAATTTAAACAAAATTTCAATTTATTATAATTGAGTACATATTGTCAAAACATGCTTCAATGGAGTTCATAAGTGCTAAATTCCGATCTGAAACAAACACCAATGGCAACAATGCCCCCTTTTGAAGCATTCAGTTTTTTAAGAGATCCAATGCTCATGTCAGTGTCTCTGATCTCTCATTACTAAGATATGCGAATATAAGCGAGTAAGTTCGTCATGTGGATGTGATACCCACAACCTCCAATAGTGGTTTTCTGTACTCATTGGTTTTGTACGTGGCGTCAATGATCAATACGGACGGAAAGTTGACATATAGCTCTCCCTACTACGAATATCATCCATTGTTCCGCCCTGAATTCTCAAATGACCAACTATCTGAAATTGAAAAGTTGTAGTCATCCATAGTTCCGTCCTAAATTTTTTCCACTATGGCGTTCCTAAATTTTTTTGTGTACATTGTCTGTGAGGAAAGCCTAAGTAACCATGCTACTAATCAAACTATTATTTCTTTCATTTCAATAATCTGTTATTTCTTCTTTTGAGGGAAGTCCAAAACCACATATTTTTTCTTAGATTAATAAGTCGTTAATTTTCACCGAAAATCATTGTTCTAAATTTTGGTGGATTATGTTTGACATAGAAATAACCAAGAAAGTCCCAGGTCGGATGGTCGGACGAGTCCAATTAGAATCACCATTCCTTCCTTAGTCGGCACGAAGCTAGACTTGTTGACGAACTTTCGACGATATTAGCCTCGGGTTACTCCACAGTCGTAAAAAATATCCGACTGTTTTATTCCCTTTTTTTTGTCCTTTATAGATTAAAAAATATAGTTACAAAAATAAGTGTTCCAAATTTCAATACTTTTGAACCGGTGCAAAATTGTTATTTTTCTGATCATTTCATCATAAATAGTCGTAATGAATTTTTGGCTCCAACGCCTTTCAATGGACACCTTAAGAGAGCCTTAAAACTAAATAATGAGTTTTAGAGTGTATGTTGAAAGACCTTAGAGCAAAAAATTCATTATGACCATTTAGAATAAAATGATCAAAAAATACGATCTTCGCCCCGGTTCAACTGAATTGAAAATTGAAGCACTTAATTCTTGAATTATATTTTTTAATATAGAAAGGGTGTATTTATAGAAATTAAATAAATAAGATAAAAGTAATTAAATAAATAAAGAAATTAAATAGTGGGGGAAATTTGGGGTGGGGGTGGAGGTTGTAGTCCGGGAAATGGGTTGGGGGGTTGGGGGGGTGGCGGTGGGCAATTTACTTAGAAAGAAAGCAGAACGGGGTCTCTTTCTTTTTTATTGAAAATAGTGCATGTTTTGCGCAGGCATGTGCTAGCAGAAAAGGGATGCACGCATGTGCTTAATCTAGCTAAATTTGTAAGGCAAATGCATTGCACCAGATATGTGGATGTGGGTCCAATTGGTCAGCTTTTCAATTCTCCCCGTACTGGACAATGACATCACAAAGCACTTTAACATGTTTTACAAATTTATCCTTAGTTTTGTAACTAATAACAAAATAACCAATAACCCAATCAGAAAAAGTAATGTGAGGCGCCATTTCCCAAGCACTTTCCCTCTTTTTTTTCCCTCTTTAGATGCTTTTTCCCCAAGCATTTCTTTTCACGTTTTCTTCTTCTAAACTCTTTGTTTCTCCCATCTCCTAAACTTGTTTTTGGTCTTACATTTTGTATAGTCATGTTAATTTGCTTGTATAATTTGACTTTGTTGATGGGCAACAAAAATAGATCAATGCCCATATATATTTTTTTGTAGTTGTGGGCTATTGAATGATTCTTGATATGGGATCATAATATCTTGTCTTTTTGGAATTATACCATGTGAAAATGAAACGTAGCAAGAACATGATGGTTTATGAAATTTTTGGTGTTGTTCGAGTTCTCACTTAATTATGCACTTACGAGTTGATTTATTTCTGGCTTCTGGTGTTTAGGCATTTCTATACACTACGGCAAGACCTCCAAATTCTAAATAGATGGCAAGCAATCACTAAGGCCTAAAGGTAGGGAATAGAATTCTGGGTCCTCTTCGAAAACATTCATGAAGTACTCCTGCCACATATCCACCCAATCAGTATTAGTTTCAATCTCCCCATTATCAGTACGACCCGGTGGAATAGTGCAATCCAAAAACACCGCGATCATACCTGCTACTGTGGCCGGGGATGTGAAAATGATTTCCACAAATTTGTCAAACTGCAAATAATGGTGAGAAATTTCATTTAGTTTCTTCAAGCACGAAAACATTTGCGACTACTAAAATTCATTCGAGTTAGAAAGGATAAAATTGAATGCACAACATACCCAATTTGCATGAGTGTGAACAGGACCACAACTGGAAGTTCCCATGTAGCCAAAGAAGTATTGTGGGACTGAGAGGCCCATGAAGATTGAAAAACCTATTATGAACTTTGTTCTGAGCTTGTTGAGGTCGCAGAGTTGAACTAAATCAAGACCAGCAGAAGTTGCACCGGAATGGTATACCACAGTTAATTTCAACATATAGTTGAACATAAAACAAGCATTTAAAAATGAATTGGAAAAGCAAATGACTATCCTGTACCAGTTGAAACATGCATTTTGTAATTGTCATTCCTTTGTAAGAGATTTCTTTTCCAAACAAGCACGAGTTTTGGGTAAACATAAAGAAATTTCAGCAGTTTTATCTCCAACAGTTAACAAGATAGAAAATCCATACTCTCGTAGGCCAACGAGATGCATTGCAGAGCTGCAAAGATCGGCAATGGAATAGATGCTAGAATAGCCCCAAATTTTCCTGTTAATTGATGATACGATTGCACAGTTAACCCAAATTTAAATCATAACTTCAATTTTGCAAATGATGTCAGACGAAAACAAGCAACTATAACGCACCAAACACAGCAAAGAAAAGCATGAATCCTGCTGATATTTGAACCACTCTTCGGCTTCCAGATCCCGTTTGTGCCAAAAGACCTACATTTTCACTGAACAAATTGCAGAATATAAGAATCTAAGATTGGCGGGAAAATCATACTTGGATTAGGACATCAGCTCCTCTGTCGACTATTCTGCAAGATTAATCTAAAACTAATGCAGAGGAATTGAGGGCTCGTGACGCTTTGATTGGTCACACATAACCCATAAATTTCTCCAAGCAAATGATCTACAAATGCATTTGTAACTAAAGTAAGCCATCCCTCTTGCAGTGACCTATGGATATTGCAAATTCATGGTATATCAAAAAGGTGGCTAAATTAGTGATTGGAGTAACAGATGTATCCATAGAGGTATCCGAAGGGTATCCAAAGTGATAAGCCGTATGGTTCAGCTATTAAACTTCTTACACTGATACAGTGGAACCACTTGCACTACCAAACGAACCATCTAGCAACCAGCCTATTCCCTAAAACACAAAAGGCAAGAGAAATGAAAAAACAAATAGTTGAGTCGGTTATGATGAAATTAAATGGACGATAGACAAAAGAAGCATAATAATCTATCACAGGGTCAGATGCTACCAGCCACCCTGCACTACGGCTGAAAATAGAAGACGGTGGAAATGCCGCGCTCCCAAACCTTGCTGCTGCTATATTTACACTAGTAGACTGCAAAAACAATCATCCGAGGGGATAAAATTAGCGGGTGTAGAAGTTCAAATGCTACTTAAGGAAAATAAAAATTGTGTAACTCCTTAAGGAGTCCTTAGGATAACATTGATGAGCGCCCAATATTGTAGATATCTGGTGCGGCTAGTCCCGTTTTATGTTGTTTTAACTTGTGTTTATTTAGCTATTATAATGATTTTGCACGTAAGGTTCGTTTGAGGGTGTTTCAGGTTTTACGCCCTAACAAGGGTGATTTTGACGCCATGGACATGCCTCGGGGGAGTCCGAGCTTCCAAGGCCAAGTGGCAAAGTGCCACCGTTCTCCAATGATGAAGATACGAAGCATCGGGTGAAGTTCAGAAGCGTCGGGTGCCAAGTTTTGAAGCTAGGGGCCATTTCTGCAGTTAACAAGGCGGTATTCATACAACCGTTTTGGTTGTATCCATACGGTGGCCTTATATTTTGGACAGATTCCTGCGTATCCATACAACCGTTTTGGTTGTATCCATACAGCTCTTCTACGGAGCATTTCCAACTCAGGCGTAACAGCACGGTATCCATACAACCGTTTTGGTTGTATGGATACAGACTTGCTTACTGTCAGATTTTTCTGCTTTTTGAACTTTCCATTTATGGAATAGTTGCTACTTTTGGAAAGTGCTAGGATATTTGTTATGAGAGAAGGGTTGGATTGTATAAATATCCCTCTCCTCTCTCCTAGTAAAGAGTAGTTAGCTTAGTGGTAGCTTAGGATAGTTTTCTTCCATTGTTGTTCCAAGCTTTTCTTGTCATTTCCTTCAAGAACTCTTCAAGGTATTGGTTGTATGTTTAATTCTCAAGTATTAATGTTGTAGCTACGGACTAGGTCTTCTCATAAATCAAGTTTATTTCCGTTTTTATCGGTTAAACATGTTTGTCAATTCTAGCATGCTTTCTAGTCTTTTTCTTATGTGTGAGTAGTTGTTTAGGCTTGGCCATGGGGTGAATAACGCCTTGTGACTTTGGTTAATCTTGCCTTTCTCAACTTAAGACTTGAGGTTTGGTTTGGAAATGTGCGTGGTTCACCTTTTATGTAACAAAACTTGTCGATGTTAACCTCCGGTGATCATATGCTTGCACGTATGGTTCCGTGAGCTATGTCTCGCCTCGTGTTTGCCAAAAGAACCAAAGAACTTGCTCGCTTTCCAAACTATGCTTCTAGTTCTTGACCTTGATATTTAGTTTGAATGCAAGTCTTGGCGTTGTTAATCTCCGATGATCATGTGCTCGCTCATATGGTTTCGAGAGCGATGTCACGCCTTGTGTTAAGCTTGTTGTTCAAACTCGATATCAAGTCTAACCTGTGGGCACGCGCCCCCGGAAAATTTTGTTTATAGAATTGGGGTGCGGCCCTTTTTCGGAAAAGCGCGGCGAAACGCCTCGATTCAGAGTCGCCACTCGGGTTTTAGCGGAGGAACACCCAAGGAACCGAACTCGAAAACGTTTGCCACGTTTGTTTGATTTTGAAAGGCATAGACCAGTCCGTCGTCACCTTCGATATCTGAGGTTCGGGAGCCAGGTTACGAGAGGGGAAGGGTTTTATGGCACCCCCTCTCGCCCAATCCGGAGATCGGTCTCTACTCAGGCGTTTTATGAAAACCTTTGCATTTTTCTCTCATTTTATCATTTTTTAGCCAGTTAGGGCGGGGGAACAGTTAATGGGGACGAAAGCGGTAACAGCTTGCAAGTTATGTGACAAAATGCTCGTGAATGACTTGATTGCAACGCTAAGTATAGATTGAGAACAAGCACTGAGCATCCCGAGCAAACTGCAGTACGCTGTCACAAGGTGACGTGAGCAGATTCTGCCAGCATGCACTGGCCAAGCCACTGCATGGTGATAAAACATGCGCACGCCACAAAGATACTGGCGTACTCCACTTGTTGGATCTCTCAGTCTTTGTTTGCAACCCTCTGGGCTCTGGAAAAGGACCAGCGCACACCCAGGGCAAACCACGCAGTTTAATATAGCAGAATATACATAAATACAGACAGAATGAATGGCCTTAGACCATGAAAGGAAGCAGAACATCCCAAAACAATGTGGGGACAAAAGATAGGCCTAGATTAGCCTAAGATGCAAGGGCCAGCCACTGGATCCCCGCCTTAACTGCCGTACGCCAGTTATGAACTGTCGTACGCACGTTTGGCCTTAATCCAGTGCTTGGCTCTTACATCATCTGGGTTCTGGAACATGACCAGAAGGATCCCAGAGGCCTTTTATTGACATAAGTGAACAAGATAGGGCGCCATCACTAAACAGTTCTAAACATGGAAAGCAGTAAACTGATTATTAGCATGCTAAGGTGATCGACAGAAAGATAAAACAGAAGGAGTGACGATCCATGATCCCCACGCCAGTTGTGCCCATACAACCAAAACTGGCGTACGGCCCTTGTGAACTGGCGTGCGCCATGTGTCATCGATTACGATAGCTGTATTTTATCAGTTTAAGGCCAGGACTAGTATCATCTACTAGCCTGGGCCTTACTGACCCCCCTCAGGAGATGAAAACAGAAGAGAACACAAAGGTGGTATACCTCTTCTTGTTGTGGATTTTGTGGTTGTTTTTGAACTTGAGGGTTGCAGGTGGTGGCTTGTATAGTGACTGGACTCCAGCAGGAGATATGGGAGTGTATGGTCTTCTCTTGTCTTTCAATGGATGAAAGAAGAGGAAGTCTTGGAGAAAATGGGGAGAAGAGAGATGATACTTCCTTAATGTGGCTAACCCCTTGCAAATGAATGCAAGGGGGGTATTTATAGGGGGGAGTGGACTGAGACCAGTTAAGGCCAGGCCTTGTTTGGCTGGTCTTAGGAACAAAATGGGCCTTCCATGCATTTAATGCATGGGACTAGGTGATGGGGAGTGTAGGAGAGAGAGGGGACGCCTCTGCAGAAAGCACTCATCAGGCACACTGTAGCCGACGTCAGGGTGGCACAAAAGTCCCGCCCAAATGGCTGAATAAAGTTGATTTGACTGGGTTTGACTGGCGTGCGCCACTTATAACTGGCGTGCGCCAGTGAAAGCTTGGGCCCATGGTCGATGACTGACACGTGGCAGCTTACTGGCGTACGTCACCAATATACTGGCGCAAGCCAGTTGGGCTTTGCTGGGGCCGTTTGGCTCTGGCTTGAAGGGTTTGAAACTGGGTTTGAAAGGGGTTTGGGACGCTCAAGGCTTAAACACACCTTTGTCCTCGATCTGTTTTCGACTATAATCATCATTGGGGAAGTAAAAAATCGACAAATAACGTTATTCTGGACAGTCCAGAATGGGGTGTCTACATAACCATTTTCATAGCTAAATCTTCCGGTTGATAACCTATGCCATGTGATTCAACCGTGTTTTCATTGAGAAAAGTTAATTGGCTTAAGTTACGGGCGTTAGGAGCTTCTATGCCTTGCCGCCTTTAATTCTTAGTTCAAACTCTTTTTCTAGTCATTTTCATAAGGGCAATTCTCGCCTTTCAAAGGAACACTAAAAGTTGGCCGTCTAAACGCCGGAAACCCTTGCATCTAATCCGAACAAGCTATATTCGAACTCCCTGTGGATCGACTCGGACTTTTTCACTATACTATGCAAATCTTTAGTTGTAGTCCGGTAAATAAATAATTGAATTTGATGGCCGTTTGGTAAACTTCAACAACTACCGAATTTGGAGCCGATCAAACATCCAGCTCATCTGTTGTAGAAATAAGCAACATGGTACAATCATGCAAGGTTCATATATAAGCAAACACCTTCTGTAGACACCCCATTCTGGACTGTCCAGATAGTGTTATTTGTCGATCTTTTACTTCCCCAATGATGATTATAGTTGAAAACAGATCGAGGACAAGGGTGTGCTTGAGCCTTGAGCATCCAAAACCCATTTCAAACCCGTCTCAAACCCTTCAAACCAGAGCCAAACGGCCCCAGCAAAACCCGACTGGCATACGCCAGTGTCTTGGTGACGTACGCCAGTAAGCTGCCACGTGTCAGTCATCGACCATGGGCCCAGCTTTCACTGGCGCACGCCAGTTATAAGTGGCGCACGCCAGTCAAACCCAGTCAAATCAACTTTATTCAGCTACTTGGGCGGGACTTTTGTGCCACCCTGACGTCGGCTACAGTGTGCCTGATGATTGCTTTCGGCAGGGACGTCCCCTCTCTCTCCTACACCCCCCATCAACTAGTCCCATGCATTAAATGCATGGAAGGCCTCATTTTGTTCCTAAGACCAGCCAAACAAGGCCTGGCCTTAACTGATCTCAGTCCATTCCCCCCTATAAATACCCCCCTTGCATTCATTTGCAAGGGGTTAGCAACATTAAGAGGTGCCATCTCTCTCCTTCTTCATTCTTCAAGACTTCTTCTCCTTTCATCCATTGAAAGACAAGAGAAGGTCATACACTCCCATACCTCCTGCTGGAACCCAGTCACCGTATAAGCCACCACCTTCAACCCTCAAGTTCAAAAACAACCACAAAACCACAATACTAAGAGGTATACCACCTTTGTGTTCTCTTCTGTTTTCATCTCCTGAGGGGGGTCAGTAAGGCCCAGGCTAGTAGATAATACTAGTCCTGGCCTTAAACTGATAAAATACAGCAATCGTATGTGACGATACATGGCGCACGCCAGTTTATAGGGGCCGTACGCCAGTCATGGCAGGACGAGCACAACTGGCGTGGGGATCATGGATCGTCGTTCCTTTTGTTTTATCTTTCAGTCAGTCACCTTTGCACGCTAAATAACCAGTTTACTGCTTTCCATATTTAGAACTGTTTAGTGGTGGCATCCTATCATGTTCATTTATGTCATATAAAAGGCCTCTGGGATCCTTCTGGTCATGTTCCAGAACCCAGATGATGCAAAGCCAAACACTGGAATCAAAGGCAAAGTGGCGTACGGCAGTATATACTGGCGTACGGCAGTAGGCTTCTGGGTCCAGTGACTGGCCCTTGCATCTGAGCGTAATCTAGGCCTATCTTTTGTCCCCACACTGTTTTGGGGTGTTCTGTTGTCTTTCATGGCCTAAAGCCATTCATTTTGCCTGTGACTGTGTATATTCCTGCTATATTGAACTGTGTGGTTTGCCCTGGGTGTGCGCTGGTCCTTTTCCAGAGCCCAGAGGGTTGCAAACAAAGACTGAGAGATCCAACAAGTGGAGTACGCCAGTCTCTTTGTGGCGTGCGCAGGTTGTATCACCATGCAGTGGCTCGACCAGTGCATGCTGGTAGAATCTGCTCACGATCACCTTGTGACAGCGTACTGCAGTTTGCTCGGGATGCTCAGTGCTTGTTCTCAATCTATACTTAACATCGTAATCAAATCATTCATAAGCATTTTGTCACATAAATCGCAATTTGTTACCGCTTTCGTCCCTATTAACTGCTCCCCCGCCCTAACTGGCTAAAAAATGATAAAATGAGAGAAAAATGCAAAGGTTTTCATAAAATGCCCGAGTAGAGACCGATCTCCGGATTGGGCGAGAGGGGGTGCCATAAAACCCTTCCCCTCTCGTAACCTGGCTCCCGAACCTCAGATATCGAAGGTGACGACGGACTGGTCTACGCCTTTTCAAAATCAAACAAACGTGGCAAACGTTTTCGAGTTCGGTTCCTTGGGTGTTCCTACCGCTAAAACCCGAGTGGCGACTCTGAATCGAGGCGTTTCGCCGCGCATTTTCCAAAAAGGGTCGCGCCCAGTCTTATTTCAAAACCCAGGAAACCGAGCGATTTTCGGGGCGCGTGCCCACAGTGGCGACTCTGCTGGGGACTCATTGCGTTAGTTGATACTTGGCGATTAATACATGATTGAACAAATTTCAAAAGCTTGTCAAAACAGTACGCTCCGCGCTGCTGAAGAACGGAATGGTAACGTAACAGGATCTCAGTATCCGACCACTCCGAACTGGGGCTTTTACCTTTGTTCATTTGTGCATTTCTTTCCAAGTATTAATTAACAAAAGTGGGCCAAACTTCAAAAGGCGTTTTGTTTCAAGACCGTTGCATTTCTCTCTCGTCAAACCATTTTTCGGCAATTCTCCGTTCGCATTCGATGGTTGGTCAGCCCCGTTGAGGTGTTTTGGGTAACCGGCACAATTTATTGGAGCCCGGGGTCCTCGAACGCCCAACAACCTTGGACGATGATGAGTCGTACTACCGTTCGACCATTGCTTTGCTCCACGCATCACAGTGGGAGGTATATCGCGGCTCTAGTCGGAGGAACCCTTTTAACCAAAACCGGCCTCTACAGCGCTTACGAAGCACTAGAACCTTTCAACCTAACACAGGAACCCGCAGGGTAGGATTACTTGTTTCTAACCTCATATACTGTCTATGTGTTACAGCTTTCCATATCGCATGCTTGTACATACATTCATGACCATCCTTGCGTAGGAGCATGTTAGGGCGGCTTTTAGGTGGACTTTCGTCGAGTCTGTCTCGCGCCCGTTCGGCACTGCCTTGGACCGATGACGAGTCGTGCATCTCGATGTTGCACGTTACCAAAAATTTTCAAGTCCTTAGTCAATGAGACTTCGGGAAATCAATACTTTCTAAGTCTTTACCTAGCGCCCGATCGAGGTTTCAAACTGAAAAACTAGGAGCAACGGAGAGAATGTCGTGATGCTTACACCACCCAGGTTAAAAGTGCTAATCACTTACACCGCTCAGGCTCCGGCACAGTGCTGCTTACGCCACTCTGGTTATGGTATCACGCCATCTACACCGAGTTGTTCCGAAATCAAAACCTTGAAACCTCGGTAAGGGTGAAAGACAAAGGCTTAGGATGTTAGGGCATCCCTTAGTAACATTCAATTCAATCAAGGATACACCGTCGAAAAAAAAATCCGAGGATTCCATGGCAATTGTCCGAGCGCCGTGAGGCAGACTCCCTCTAGTTCTAGAGTCTAGGAGGACACCGACGACGTTGGCATGCTCATTTTCCATTCTTGTCGATTCTTTCAAATAAAATGACTGCAGGCTATCATTGAGCTATTGTGCTTTGCTGTCTAGCCATGCCGGTATCAAAGCAGAATTCCGCAATCAAGAGCCAAACCTACTTGGGACCGTCCGTCGAGTCTGTTTGAGGATTTGATTTGGGATTTGTCTCTCGGTCGACCGCAACGGAAGCTCTGGCCTGCACTGTGTCACGGGAGGATTCGCCACCGACTACTCCGCACGAATCTCCTCCGTCTTCTCCATCTCCACCAGCGTCTCCCAAACGTGTTAAGACAGAAGTACTAGCCATGGCAGATGTCCCACCTCCGAATCTTGCAACTCTGTTGGCCGATCTGCAGCACAACCTGGCCATCATGCAACAAAGGGCCGACCAGGCCGACGCCTCTGTGGCTAATCTTCGAACCCTCATCGAAGAGCGACTTCCCATTGTAGCAGGAGGGGAAGGCGAAGGAAGGCGCGAACAAGGAGCCGGTTTCGAAGAGGAACCGCTAGTGGAGAATCCCGCTCCAAACCCAGAAATGGCAGCTTTGGTCGCCAAGATGGCCAAATTGGAGGAAGCTGTTGCCAAATCCGAAAGAAAAGGGTCAGGAGTACTAGACATGGACCGCCTCTGCCCGTTCCCGAACGCCAGGCTCCCCGATCGGTTCAAAATGCCTGACTTTGCAAAGTTTGACGGTACCGGAGATCCGAAAACCCACTTGTTGGCTTATCATGGTGCCATGAAACTGCATGGTGTTGGGG
Source organism: Rhododendron ovatum (assembly GCA_019656835.1). Lineage (NCBI taxonomy): Eukaryota > Viridiplantae > Streptophyta > Magnoliopsida > Ericales > Ericaceae > Rhododendron > Rhododendron ovatum. The sequence goes on along the minus strand of CM033802.1, from coordinate 6,521,792 downwards.
AGGATGCCATGGCTCAGCTATTTCCACAAACTCTTACCGGTCCTGCCTTCCAGTGGTTCTTATCACTTGACATCTCCAAGAGACGGACATGGGAAGACATCGGCACGGCTTTCAATGCTCAGTATAGCTACAACGCCCAACTCAAAATGACCACTCGGGAGTTGGAATCCACTAAGATGACTGCAAAGGAGTCCTTCGCGGACTTTATCCAGCGATGGAGAGCTAAGGCTGCTCTCATGCCCGATCGCCCGAGCGAGAAAGATCAAATCCGCATCATCTCCCTGCAACCTGCGGCCGGACTTCGCCAAAAACCTCGTCTTGGTTCAAGGGGCAAACTTTGAAACCTTCTACGACTCCGGGCTGGCTATCGAGGAAGCCCTTCAAACTGGTGTTCTGCCCAGGAGTGACATCTCCTCCTCTACCTCAGCCTCAAAATCCAAACCCCGTGCATACACCGGAAACAGCACCGCTCTATTCGGTGGCAACAGCTATGCCACCGCCAACTCTGCCAACAACCCCTCTACCCAAAGCTCTAACCACATTGCCGACATAAACCAAGTTCAAACCCCTCAAAGACCCCGAAACCGCAACCAACCCCGTAACTTTGCCAATTTCGAGGCACCACTTTCCTCGGTATTGGAGAAGTTAATCAAAACCGAACATCTCAGGCCCTTAGCCCCGACTCCACTTCCTCAAAATCCACCCCCTAGCCATAACCCCAACGCTTTCTGTGCGTACCACCAAATGCCCGGCCATTACACCGACTCTTGCTATCGCCTCCGTCATGCGATACAAGACTTGGTGGACAATGGTACTCTGCCAACCCCACCTACCAAACCCAATGTCATCTCCAATTCCCTGCCTAAGCATGACCCTAACCCTCAAGTGAACCAGATAAACCTCAGCTCCACCATATTCAACCCCACCGACCATATCACCTCAACCAATGACCCTAGGCCGATTGTACCTTTCCCTCCAGAACCGAGCATTAACATGATGGCAGCCGGCTGGGCTATGGAGGACAAGGCCAAAGAATGGGAGGAGCTTTGCAGCGATTGGACCGAGCAGTACAACGTGGGGTTTCCTGCTCACCCCCAAGTCAATCAGATGTGGCTAGCTCAGTGGGAGGAAGAATGGAACGGGGCACAGGCCGACCCTTTGGACGGACTCTCTTTGTTCGCGCTATTTTACCAGCCCGAGCCGAATCAAGTCGAACAAGAGGTCGAGGAGTATGTGTGGGATCCACAGCCCGATGGGTGGCAAATAGGCCAAGGTCTCAAAGCTGATATGGACCAAGAAGACGTCAGTAAAGAGTATTGGGACCACTTTCAAGAAGGGGAGCTTGTGCCCAATATCCGCCGCCCGCTGGGCGCCATGCAGCCATTGGTGGATTCAATTGCCGGCGCCATCAGCCGCTGCGCGCCTGACTTTGACCCTACACAGGACATCATTTCTGCCAAGCAGTCTCGCCCTTCTGTTTCAATTCCCGGAGATGATTGCTCTATCATGGTTTTGGACGCACCTCCCGCCGACCTTTGGGACGCAGGGGAAACCATTAAGACTCCGCCGCCCGCGGACATTTGGGATGTGGATAACATAGTCGACTTGGACATGGGAAATGAGGTGTGGACTGTCAACACCGCTTTAGTCGATGGAGGATTTTGGGATGTTCCGTTCATCACTAACCCGGGGGCACCTTTTGAGGAAGAAGCAGCACAGGATCCGACTTTCTGGGAAGGTTTGGTAATGGAGGACTTGGACTGGGACAATGCTCTGGGGTCCGACTCGTCTGCAACGGTGGCAGCAACAGACAAAGGAAAGCGCAAGTTGGAGGAAGTGCCCGCCAACCTGTGGGATTCCATTGACTCATCGTCTTGGTGGGATGTGGCCAACGTCACTAGGAGTGGCCGAGTGTTTCAGCCAGCCAACCTGCAGGCTGGAAGCTCGTCCAACCCGCCTGATCAGAAAACCACCACTCCCACTGCTCAAAGGGCCGACCCGCTCTTTCCAAATGGAGTCCCCGAAGAAGATGCCATTCTGAAGCAGCTTGAAAGGATTCCGGCCGCCGTGTCTATTTGGGGTCTGATATCGTCATCAAAGGAGCATCGTGAGAAGCTGTCCTTTGCTTTGGCCCGGCTCACAGTACCGATTGACATCACCCCCGAGGCCATGATTGCCTTGGTGCTGCCACTCCTCTCTAAGCACTCTGTCACGTTCACCGAGAAGGATCTGCCCATCGAGGGAACTGCTCACAACCGCCCGCTCCACATCACCGTCAAGTGCCGAGGGCATTGGGTGCCAACCGTGCTAATCGACAATGGCTCTGCTATCAATGTTTGCCCGATGAGGGTTGCCTATCGCTTGGGGCTCACCAAGAGTGACCTAACACCCTCCAATCTGGCCGTCAAAGCATACGACAGTACTCGTCGTACCGTGGAGGGAACTCTAATGCTAAAACTTGACGCTGAGGGCTTTGAGATGGATGTCGAATTTCATGTGGTCGATGTCCCTGCTACTTTCAACCTGCTGCTGGGCAGGCCGTGGCTTCATAGGGCTGACATTATGGCGGTGCCTTCAACTCTGCATCAAAAGGTCATGCTGGGGCTGCCTACCGGTACTTTGACAATTTGCGGGGATTCTGGAATCCGCCCGCTCACAGATGATGGAACGCCTGTCTTGGGCATCATGCACGGGGAAGAAGACTCAGACTTTGGAGGATTCTCTTTCGACACATCGGGCTCAGTCCTCGCTATTGCCATGGATGACGATTTCACCATAAGCTCAACCGTCCTCGAAATGATGAGGAAAATGTCATTCATGCCTGGCCTAGGGCTCGGGATCAACCAACAAGGGATTGCTGAATTCCCTGTCTTTCCTTCCACCGAAGGCCGCTTTGGCCTGGGTTACACTCCGCCGACCAAAGATGCCAAGAAGAGGAAAGACACGGGAAAGCCTCGAACCCTTTTTGGTAACCCCGATAGCTACTTTGTGTGAGAAGGAGGAGGCTCTGCTTATTCGGGACAGATAGAGCCGTTTTGGGATCCGGAGACTTCTACCTGGCTGCCGGGATTCGAGATCTTTGCTGCGGACACCTGGTCCGATGGTGAAGAAGAAACAGCTGAAGAGAAACTTGCTCGACAGGAGTTTGAGAGACAGCTGGGCCGGGCCAAGGAAGAGTTTGACTGGCTCAAGGCTTTTGATCAAGGGGGTTTGGAGATGCTGTTCTCCCAAGTAGGTTTGGTTGGCAAGGGCGAAGAAGCTGAAGTGCTGATGCTTGGGCCCGACTCATCAAATGCTCCCGAGGATCCCACCTCTCTCATAGTCAAGGCACAGGGAAGTATCAATAACTGCATTTTCACTCCGCGTCTAACATGCATTGACGACAAGTCTGAATCTGACACAGAGTCTGTCGAGTCTAAGTCTAGCTCAGAGTCGGAGTTTGTGCCTCTCGGCCCTCCACGTCGTAGCTTTTACTTTGAGTTCGAGTCTGTTGTACTTGGCAGCCCTGTTGGGTTTTATGAAATGCATGATCCTACTTCTGACTACTTTGCTAGTTTCTATATAAACTGTGTCGACCCTGACGATGAAGGAACGGACTTCGACGGGGACATCCCGGCTGAGTTGCGTTCCCTCGTCGAAAAGGAAGACGAAAGGCGTGCTCAGCCTCTAAAAGAAGAAGTAATTTCTGTAAATCTGAAAGACGAGGACGACCCCCGTATGATGCAAATCGGTACAAATCTGTCTCCGAAAAACCACACTGGGACCATTGAGCTTCTCAAAGAATTTCCCGAGGTTTTTGCATGGTCTCACAAGGATATGCCCGGCATCGATCCTGAGATAGTACAGCACCGAATCCCGTTGGAGCCCGGGGCTGTCCCCGTCAAACAGAAACTCCGCAGGATGAGGCCGGATTGGGTCCAGAAGATCAAAGAAGAGGTCACAAAGCAGATTGACGCAGGATTCATCAGGGTTGCAGAATACCCCAAATGGGTGGCCAACATCGTGCCTGTTCCCAAGAAGGATGGAAAGATCCGAGTTTGCGTCGACTTTAGGGACTTAAACAAAGCAAGCCCCAAAGACAGTTTTCCCTTGCCTCACATTGACGTGCTTGTGGACAACACGGCGGGGCATGCCTTGCTCTCTTTTGTCGACGGATTCTCCGGATACAACCAGATCTCTGTGGCGCCCGAGGACCAAGAGAAAACGACGTTTGTCACGGAATGGGGTACTTACTGCTACGTGAAGATGCCATTTGGGTTGAAGAACGCCTGATGCACTTTCCAACGGGCCCAAACGACCTTGTTTCATGACTTCATCCACAAAACCGTTGAGATCTACGTCGATGACATGATTGTGAAGGCAAAGGAGGAAAAGGACTATCTCCCCTCGCTCAGGCAGTTCCTTGAAAGGCTTCGCAAGTACAACGTACGCCTGAATCCGCAGAAGTGCACGTTTGGGGTCACGTCAGGCAAAATGTTGGGATTTCTGATCACCGCGAGGGGAATCGAAGTGGATCCTTCCAAAATCAAAGCAATCCTCGAGATGGAGCCGCCAAAATCTGAAAAGGGCGTGCGAAGTTTTCTAGGGAAGGTCCAATTTATCAGCAGATTCATCTCCAAGCTAACTCTCACCTGCGAACCGTTGTTCCGTCTACTCAAAAAGGGGGTCCCGTTCGAATGGACAGATAAATGCCAAGCCGCCTTCGAGTCTATTCAAGGGTACTTGCAGAACCCGCCGGTTCTGATGCCGCCTACGCCGGGTCGGCCTTTGATTCTCTATCTGTCCGTTTCTTCAACAGCCATGGGATGCCTGCTAGCGCAGGAAGGAAGCAATGGGGTCGAGAAAGCCGTTTACTATCTGAGCAAGAAGATGGTGGGGTCCGAGGAGCGTTACACCCCTCTCGAGAAGACGTGTTGGGCGCTAGTTTGGGCTACCAGAAAGCTTAGACACTACATGCTAGCCTATTCGGTGAGATTGATTTCTCGGATGGATCCCATCAAGTACCTATTCGAGAAGCCTGCGCTCACCCATAAGCTAGCACGTTGGTTGCTTCTGCTGGCTGAGTTCGAACTCCAACATGTCACAAGGAAGTCTGTAAAGGGACGAGCTGTGGCCGAATTTCTGGCCGACCACCCGATCGACGGCCCGGAAGATGTGGATTTCACTTTCCCCGACGAGGAGGTTCTAACAGTGGTTGAGGAAGTATGGACGCTCTATTTTGATGGGGCTGCAAACCAGAAGGGATTTGGGATCGGAGTGTTGCTAATCACGCCCGCTGGCGCTCACATTCCGCTCGCTTTCAAGTTGAATTTCGATGTCACCAACAACCAAGCTGAGTACGAAGCCTGCATCGTCGGAATGGAAGCTGCTATTGCCTTGGGCGTCGAGAAGTTAGAAGTAATTGGGGATTCGAACTTGGTGGTTTCCCAAGCCAATGGAGATTGGAAAGTTCGAGAGGAAAAGCTGAAGCCTTATCACCAAGATTTGGAGGAACTGATTCCTCGCTTCAATAAGGTGACTTTCACCCATGTCCCACGCTTGAAGAATCAGTTCGCCGATGCTTTGGCGACTTTGGCTTCAATGATCGAACTTCCAATAGGTGTCAAAATGCGGCCGATTGTGATTGAACAGAGGGACTTACCCGCTTATGAGTATATCAACGCCATTGATGATGTCGATGATGGCCTACTGTTAGCACCTTGATTTCCAAGGCTTGCTAAGCTTGGCTAGCGGTGGCACCTTGCACCCTAGCCAACCGGCGAAAACAAAGGCATGAGGGGAGGCATGTCTCTACAAGGTGACCCGACGGTGTTGGTTGGTGTCAACACTAGTCCCGAAGGCAAGTGGCAGTCGTGATGCATATGATGGCCCGATGATATCGAGGCAGGGATGCTAAACGGGAAGCAGGCTTGTGGGACAAGGCAATCGAGGAAAACGGCTAAGTATTGGGAGCTGGGGTTGAATCACGAAATTGGCCAGGCAGCCTTGAGTTGGCTCGGGCAAAACGGAGGCAGACTTGAGTTGGCTCGGGCAAAACGGTTATTGACGGTTAACAGCACTTCTGCACATGTTGCTGGGAGCATGGGACAGGTGTCCAAGGCAGAAACGGGCTGCATGCATTGCTGGCAGCATGGGACAGGTGTCCAAGGCAGAAACGGGCAGTTATCGGCAGTTATCTCCAGGCAGTTTCATAGTTCAATGTGCTGGCAGATTCTGGCAGTGCCAGCACAGCCCTAGGGCAGTTGGGGGTGTCAACTGCAAGATCATGGGTTGGCCCCATGATCTCATGTACTTAGTGGCCACGTTTTTATGATTGTAAGCCTATTTAGGCAGGCATTTTCGTAGCCTAAGGCAGAGGGTTGTTCTGTCTAGGTTCTTGAGTGTAATCCTTTGTAAGTTGGTGCTTAATAAAGGTTGGGTCGGTTCCCGTAGCTCTTGAGTGGGTTTCTAGACGTTCAAACATATCGGGTGTGTGAGTAAACACTTATTGGCTGAGACCAAGTTGTTGGCCAACTTGGTGCCATCACGGGCAGATTTCTAGGCGAAAAACAGCCCCGTGACACCTACCATGGTACCATGACATTTGGAACTTTGTGGAGCGCGGGGAGTTTCCTACCGGGGCCACGAAGAAGGATCGGATTGCTTTGCAAAGGTTAGCTTCTCAGTACATCATCTGCGGGGGGAAGCTGTATCGAAGGTCTCACTGCGGGATGCACAAGCTCTGTGTCAGCGGTGTCGAAGCAACAAGGATCATGGAGGAGATTCACGAAGGAGTCTGTGGGCCCCACATGAGCGGTGTTATGCTTGCTAGAAAGATCCTCAGGCAGGGTTACTTCTGGTCTACAATGGAATCGCAATGCATCGACTATGTGCGGCGCTGCTACAAGTGTCAAATCCATGCGAACCTACAGCATGTCCCTCCATCTAAATTGTATGGCATGACCTCGCCATGGCCTTTCTCTGTTTGGGGTATCGATGTCATTGGAATGATCAGGCCGTCTGCTTCAAGTGGTCACAAGTTCATACTGGTGGCGATAGACTATTTCACTAAGTGGGTCGAAGCCGAATCTTATAAGACACTGACAATGGTCCAGGTTGCTCAGTTCATTCGAAAGAACATCATCTATCGGTACGGGGTTCCTCAGGCATTTGTGTCAGATAACGGAAGTCACTTCAAAGGAAGGGTTCTGGAGCTCTTCGAGGAGTTCGGCATCGAGATCCATCATTCAACGACCTATCGCCCGCAAACGAATGGAGCAGTCGAAGCTGCAAACAAGAATGTCGAGATGATCATCAAGAAGACCGCTGAGTCTGCAAGGGATTGGCATGAGCAGCTGCCTCTCGCCCTTTGGGGGGTACCGAACGTCAATTCGCACTTCAACAGGTGCAACTCCTTTCTCCCTAGTCTATGGGATGGAGCCAGTACTTCCCATCGAACTTGAGGTACCGTCACTAAGAATCATGGTCGAAAGCGGTCTCGAAGAATCCGAATGGTTGAGTGGAAGGTTTGTCGAGCTAATGTTGTTTGATGAAAGACGGCTCCGGGCCTTGTATCATGTTCAGGGGTATCAGCGTCGAATTGCCCGGGCGTTCAACAAGAAAGTGAAGTCCAGGGGCTTAGTCGAAGGAGACATCGTTACAAAGGAGATCCGGGCTCCGGTGTTTGATCCTCGCGGGAAATTCAGGCCGAAGCAATCCGGGCCGTACATCATCAAGACTATCCTATCCGGGGGCGCTGCTAAGCTTATCGACCTCGACGGCAACGAATTCAGCACCCTGGTCAACCTGGATCAACTCAAGCGTTACTATCCCTGAGAGATGCTCGTTGGGTCGAAAACCACAAGGGTGGGCGATTCCAAGCAAAAGTTAGAGCAGCCTGCTAGACCGAAAACCCAAGGGGGCGGTTCTAGGCAAAAATAAATAGGCATAAGTCGAAAGCTCGCTAGGCCGAAAACCTGAAAAGGCGGCACTAGGCAAAAGTTAGAGCGTAAAAAGGAGAGCTAAAATACACGATTGAACCTTAGCCTGAACTACGTTCTGACCTGATTCCTTGAAAAGGGATACGTAGGCAATCTCACCTCGAGATTCGATCACATTCCGTCAAAAGTTTGATCCAGGTTGGACTTTCTGGGCACATGTCACAGTTTGAGAAGGTCGAGCTCGCGTCAAGGCTGCATTGAAGCGAATCAGAAGGGGGAAACCCATCGTCTTTCAACTTTATTGGAAATTACTACTTCTAATACATAAGCTGAGCACAAAAGCCATAAAAACAGTTGAAGCATGAAAAACAGAACAAAATGCTTAGGAAGCCTAACGGCTCACAGTTTATTCTAAGCATAGCAAAGTGGCCCGGAGTCAGTTAATATTTTCTCTTGCATTCACATCTGCTCTCAGCCACTGTCTGTAGCGGCTCCTTAGCCCTGTGGTAAACTCTGGCATCTCAGCCTGGAGGGCTCTAAGGCCCCAGCGCCTCTGATAACCGTTGAGCGTTTGAGCGTTGAAATTCGGGACACGGAAATCCACAATGCTGACACGGTGGTTTTCTTGAGAGGCACCTGGCTGTCGAAGGATGCGGCCGGGAATGTAGAAAGTGAAGCTCGACAGCCCAGCAATCACCATCCTGTCGAATCCATCGGAGGAAACAGCCATATCCGGAAGGTCCAGCCAGGGGCACCTCCAAGCAATCTCATCAGGCTGCATCTGCTGCATGAACTCATACCAGCCTTCTATGTCCATGTCCGGATACCGCATCTCCCTTTGATGGATCCTCTTCGGAAAGAGATTCCAACCCGCTACTGGAGGGTGCAAGAGATTCAACTTGTCTGACAGCCACAACTGCACGAGCGAAAAGACAAGTAAGAAACCAGATAAAGCCTGAGGGAAAAGACAAGTGAGGAGCTAGGAAGTAGCCTAAGCCGAGTGTCGAGGTAAAATGAGAACGTGCGAATAGCCAGAAAAAGGTGAGCTGAGTGAGACTACCTGAAGCAAAAGCGGGCTGCCGCTGAAAACGGCCGACTGGCCCGTATACACCAAGTCCAAGCCCAAAAGTGTCTCCGCCAGAACCAAAGGGATCACATTCCTCCGGGCCCCCATCTGGGCAGCAATGCTCACAAGTGACGGGCTAACCTGCCCATTGTAGGGAGGTATTCCCAATGTGGGCATGCGTGCCCGTTTTCAAAATTTCCGGATTCCGAGACGCGAGGCAAGGGGCCCTGGTCGAGGGAGCGCGAGCGAGGAAAGCAAGCGCTCGCAAAATACAGAGTCGCCACTCGGGTTTGAAGGTTCGACACCCAAGGAACCGTATTTTGAAGCACTTGCTGCGCTGTTTGATTTGAAAAAGTTAAGGAACCAGTCCGTCATAACCATATCTGGGTTCGGGAGCCAGGTTACGAGAGGGGAAGGGTTTTATGGCACCCCTCTCGCCCAATCCGGAGATCGGTCTCTACTTAGGCATTTGTGAAAAATATTTGTTTGCGATTCTGTTTGATTAGTCAATTCTTAGCCAATTAGGGCGGGGGAACAGTTAATCGGGGATTAAAACTATAACAATTTGCAGGATGTGATGGATAGCATGCATGAGCAGTTAGTATAGGATGAGAACAGATTGGTGTGGGAGTTTAAACAAACTGGGAGGCCCCTGTTTTGGAGTGACGTGCGCAGAAAGAAACCAGCATGCACTGAACAAGTCACTGCATGCCGTTCACTCCCGCGCGCACAACTCCAAGACATGCGCACGCCGGTGAGCTCAAACCCACAGCTCTTATTCTCAAACCATCTGGGCTCTGGAAGGACCAGTGCACACCCAGGACAAACCACGCAGTTCATATAGCAGCATAATATACAGTTTAAAGGCTGTAAAGCCCTACAAATTAATAAAACACCCCATAAACAGTGTGGGGACAAAATAATGACCTAAAACCAAGCTACCCGTGCAAGGCCACTCACTGGTCAGAGACATACCATCGCGCGACGGCGCCAGTCTGGCGCGCGAGGATGCGCCTTGGCGCACTGTCGCGCGATGGAGTCACTCTGTCGCGCGATGGTGCGCCCTGGCGCTCTGTCGCGCGATGGAGCCAGTCCGGCGCGCGATGGTGCGCCCTGGCGCGAGATGGCCGCGCCTTGGCGCAACCAGACCAGTGCTTGGTTTACACTTTTCTGGGTTCTCCAAAACAGCAGAAACTCATATCGAACTAAGACTAACAGTTTATACTAAGGAAAGCAGTAAACTGATTTTTATCATGCTTAACAGTGATATATAACATAATAAAGCACAAAACAGTAGGAACCAATCCCCACGCGGACCAGCGAGCACAGACTAGAACAGTCGCGCGCGTGAGTGGGTCCGTCGCGCGCTGATCCGTACCACGACAGTTTTTGAAACCTTGCCAGCTTTAGGACCAGAACTGGTATTGATTACCAGCCTTGGCCCTGCCAGCCCCCCTCAGAGATCAGAACAGAAAACAGAACAAAGGTAAGCTATACCTTCGGTTTTGAGTTTGAAAGGTGTTGAGCTTTGAGATTTGAGGATTGATTGAGTGGTTGGATGTTTGATAATGGAGGAGAAAGAGCAAGCTATGCTCTTTGAGATTTTTTTAACCTTTGAAATTTTTGAACCCTTTTAATGGAAGAAGAATGGGGGTATTTATAGGGAAGGATGGAGGTGAATTTGGTTGGTGCAAGGAAAGGAGCTCAACCAGTCCACGAGGCCTGCTGAGGTTTGCTTGGTGGCTAAGCATCCCAACTGATGAAGGTGATGGGGACAGCTTTGACCATCGCGCGATGGTTTGAGTCTGTCGCGCGATGGTGCGCCCTGGCGCACTGTCGCGCGATGGAGTGAGTCTGGCGCGCGATGGTTCGCCCTGGCGCACAATCGCGCGATGGAGTGAGTCTGGCGCGCGATGGTGCGCCCCGGCGCAGGATGGTTGCGCCCTGGCGCGCATCAGTAGGGTTTTTGGTTTTTTTAAAGTGGCTTAGGCTAGGTTAGGTTCAAGGGTTTTGCAAACACTCAAAGCTCAAACACGCTATCATTCCCAGGGTGTTCTTGATCCATTTCATCATCGGGGAATCAAAAATCGTAAGTAAACTAATCTGGAAGCCCAGATTGGGGTGTCTACACCCAAACAGGTACAAAACAAGCCCGAGCACGGTCAAAGAAAAGGTCAACGCATTATGGACCAAGTGACACGAGAAGTCAATGGTACAGAGAGGTTACGCAATCCTCGGTACAGTAACACGAGATGTTATTAGACCGAATATTATTTAATGGCATGAGATGCCAATGTTCAAAGATACTTGTTCGGCAAGAGAGCCGAACAGGAGGAGAGCTCCTTAAGAAGCATATGGTCTCCATTGTTTCTTAAGGACCAGTTACATGTGAATTAACTGGTCCAGGCCATCTGTTCGGCCATGAGATGGCCGAACAAAGAGAGAAGTCCTATTAGGGTTACATTCTGGAAGTGTCCAGAATCACTGGTATTCCGTTACAGAATAAGATCCCAAGAATATAGGATCTAAGAAAGATACCCAACGAGTATGGGATGTTCGGCTTGTTATGGAAAGAGTCCTATAAGGATTAAGGAAATAAACTGATAAGGGAACGAGAATCCAAGAGATCCTGGGATTCCTATACGAGTTAGGAATCCTAGGGCAACACGGATGCTTGGCCAGCAAGCATACGCAAATCTATAAATAAGAGGTAAACCTAGAGGTAAAAGGTACGCAATTACACTGCATTCTTATTGCTTTCCTACTGATAATTAGGGTTTGATCATTAGTACGAAATACTAACAAAGGCATCGGAGGGCCTTTGCCACGAGAGGCAAAGGTGCGCTCACTCCTTGTCTGTTTTACAGGATAAAGGTTTCTCTGACGAATTAGGGTTACGTTCAAGAGGCACGAGAAGCCGCTGCATTCCTGTGCTGTTCAAAGCACTACTTGAATTTATCCACCTACAATTGGCGCCGTCTGTGGGAAACGAACGAGTTCCCTTTGAAATACGACCATGGTGGAAGTAGATCCAGCAACGCCACACGACCCAAAAGATGTGTTGATTGGAGGAGGGGATAAGTCTCCACCCGGGGCTCCGAAAAAGCCCGAAGGAGGACACAAGAGGACCACAAGTAAGGGCCACCCCCCTATTATCCACGACAACTCCAGAAATAGAGATGGAGAGACAGCATCAAAGTCCACGAGAAGGACTAAATCCCATCGAGGGGATGAATCGATTGCACACTCCAGAAGTATATACCGTAGCGAAGACGTTCTGGATAAGAAAAGACAAGAAATCGAGGAGTATGCTCGTTTGATCAAAAAACGAGAACATGAAATCAGAGAACTAGAAAGAATCAGAGAACATCCGGAGGACTCTGGATTATCTCGAAGAAATTCAAGAGGAGATGAATACGCTTTGGTACAATACCAAAAGGCTCCTTCACGAAGAAGGAGGAGCAGAAGCAGAAGTTTGACCCCGAGGCGATATAAAACTTCTCCACGAAAAGGGAGGAGCAATATCCGAACACCCGAGCGAAGGAGGGTATCCCCTAGAAAGAGGAGAAGCAGAGGTCGGAGCTCTACCCCCGAGGAGGAAGGGAGTAGAAAACATCATAAGGACAGGTACGAGAGACCTGATTCCGATTGGGAACAAATTAGATCCAAGAAAGGACCAGAGGATGAAGCCATGACTGCACGAGAAGCAGCACGTAAAGCACTTCAGAATATAGCATCCTCCCCTTTTTCGAAGAAGTTGCAAGAGGCTAGATTGCCGACCAGAGTAAAGCACGGAACATTCATCCTCTACGAGACAGATGCTGATCCCGTGGCCCATATACAGCATTACCAGCAGGCAATGTTTATGCATGAAGGGGATGATGCAATCATGTGCAAGATGTTCCCGTCAAGTTTGGGGAAGGTTGCTTTGTCATGGTTTCATAAATTGGGCTCACGATCTATCCGAACATGGGTGCAGTTGGCCGAGGAATTCACTGCACGGTTCTTGACGAGCAGGAAAGCTCCCAAAACTTTTGAGAGTCTTACGTTTATGAAGCAAGGAGAGGACGAGCCGATCAGGACTTATGCAAAAAAGTACTGGGAAACCTTCAACGAGATTGAAGGATGTAGTGAAGAATACGCAATAGCTACGTTTAAAACAGGCTTACCTGTTCGGGGGGAACTGCGTAAGTCTCTGAACATGAGTCCCGTGCAGACATTGGCAAAATTAATGGAGAGAATTGAGCAGCATGCCAGGAACGAGGATGACATCCTACGAGAGGATGGAAAGTTGGCCGCCGAGCAAGTAAAGGGGCCTACAAAGAAAGCTGACAAGCCAGAGCCCAAAACTTACCGCGAAAGAAAAGATTATGGGCAGGCGAAGAAGGAGCAGTACAAGGAAAAGCAAGCCCCGGATCCCAAGTCATTCTTTTCAATAAACACAGTTTGGAAAGAGCCCATTTACAGGATTCTTTATCGAATAAAGAATCAGCCATATTTTAAATGGCCCCCAACTCTTGGTGGGAATAAAGACGCAAAACGTGCCACGAATCAGCACTGCAGTTACCATAAAGATTGGGGCCATATGACGGAAGATTGTGAGATGTTTAAACGACACCTTGATGATTTGGTCTCGCGAGGCTATCTCAAAGAATTTATCCAAGAAGATCCAAAGGATAAAGACAAGGCAATGGAGTTGGATTACGAACAGAATCCAAAGGGGGTAATCCATATGATACATGGATTAGCCGAGCCTTATACGAGAAATGAGGTGAGATTGCTTCAGAGACAAGTGAAACATGACCAACACGTAATGCAGTTGGGAAAGAAAAGAGGGCGCAACGAAGAGAAACTCAATGAGAGCATAGTTTTTACAGATGAAGATCTGGGAGGAGTCCAGATACCACATAATGATGCTTTGGTCATAACCCTACGAGTTGGGGAATATGATATGGAAAGAATCCTGGTAGATTCAGGGAGTTGCACCGAAGTGCTGTACTATGATGCGTTCAAGAAACTGGGGCTCACGCAAGAAGATTTGGTGCAATCAGCAACTCCATTGGTCGGATTTGGAGCAGGAGCAGTTTGGCCCTTAGGCAAGGTAACTCTGCCTGTTCGGGCTGGGACAGTGGTGCTACGAACCGATTTCTTAGTAGTGGATGTACCATCTTCCTATAACGTGATTATAGGGAGAACATGGTTGCATAAGATGAGGGCAGTCTCTTCAACCTTCCACCAGATGGTGAAGTTCCCAGGGTCTAATGGGATTGAGCACATCAAAGGTAACCAAAAAATAGCTCAACAATGTTTGGTATCTATCATAAAAAGAGTCCATGCTGCCCACCATATTAGTACTGTGGAAATTCCGGATCTACCGACCATTGAGGATATTGGAAAAGACCCAACAGAAAAGGTAGTAGAGGATTTAAGGAAAACACTGATCAACGAGACTGATCCAGATAGGTATTTCCTAACCGGGGAGTCACTGCCAGAAGAGGAAGAGAGTGAACTGGTGAGGTTCTTGAAAACTTATGTCGATGTATTTGCTTGGACACCAGAGGAGATGCCCGGGGTAAGTGCAGATGTTATTTGCCATCACTTGAATATAGATCCACAACATAAACCTGTCATCCAAAAGAAACGAAGAGCAGCCGTACAGCACGTTGACGCTGTAATCGAAGAAGTGGATCATTTGTTGGAGGCCAAGGCAATAAGAGAAGTTTATTATCCAGAATGGCTATCAAATACTGTCGTCGTCAAGAAAAAGAACGGAAAATGGCGTGTATGTGTTGACTTCACGGATTTAAACAAGGCGTGCCCAAAGGATAGTTTTCCTCTTCCAAGGATTGACCAGTTGGTTGATGCAACAGCTGGATATGGGCGGATGAGTTTTCTCGATGCGTATCGGGGATATCATCAAATTGCAATGTTTGAGCCAGATCAGGAGAAGACGTCTTTTATTACACCACGAGGGTTGTACTGTTATAATGTCATGCCTTTTGGATTGAAAAATGCAGGGGCAACGTATCAGAGGTTGGCAACCATCATGTTCAGAAAGTTGCTCGGCGATACTATGGAGGTTTACATAGATGACATGGTTGTAAAAAGTAAAGCTGGGCAAAGCCATATTACAGATTTGAGGGAGGTTTTTGAGGTTCTAAGGAAATATAAACTGAAGCTCAACGCCTCGAAATGTGCGTTCGGAGTCGGTTCTGGAAAGTTTTTGGGTCATCTGGTAACGTTGAGGGGGATCGAGGCGAATCCCGACCAAATCAAAGCCTTGCAGAATCTACAGAGTCCCCGAACAACAAAGGAAGTCCAGCGTTTGACTGGGATGGCAGCAGCTCTCAATCGATTTATTAGCCGGTCAAGTGACAAGTGCAGACCTTTCTTTCAGTTATTAAAGAAAAGGGGAGGATTCGAATGGGGAGCAGAATGTGAACAAGCCTTCCAGGATTTGAAGGGATATTTGGCCTCTCCGCCCCTTCTCTCAACTCCAGAACCAGGTGAGTCCTTAATTTTGTACTTAGCAGTTTCTGAGCATGCTGTGAGTGCAGTCCTTCTGAGGAATAAGGGATCCGAACAAATCCCTGTTTATTATGTGAGCAAGACATTATTAGATGCAGAAACAAGATATTTGCCCCTCGAGAAATTGATCCTAGCACTACGGACAGCAACTAGAAAATTGCCGCATTATTTCCAGAGCCATAGAGTGGTGATTTATACTGAGTTCCCATTAAAATCACTGCTCCGAAAGGCAGACTTCTCGGGAAGGATCTCGACTTGGTCCGTTGAATTAAGCCAATATGATATTGACTATCAGCCGCGCACAGCAATCAAGGGCCAGGTATTGGCAGATTTCGTGGCAGAATTCTCACCTGCGGTTGCACCTTTGCCTCCTATGAGAAAGGAGTATGAAGCAAGGTCTCCTGTAACGAAGAAACAGGAATTAGCCGAGCAAGATTCCTTGGAATGGAAGCTGTTTGTTGATGGGTCCGCTTGCAATACCGGATCAGGTATAGGGGTAGTTCTTTTTCCCCCTGAAGGATCAATGTTGGAGTTATCGGTTCGTCTTGGGTTCAGTGCATCCAACAACGTAGCGGAATACGAGGCGCTTTTAGCTGGTTTGAGAAGTGCAAAAACCCTAAAAGCCGAACATGTAAGGGTATATAGTGACTCACAACTTGTGGTTCATCAGTTGTCTGGGCAATATGAAACGCGGAGTGAGAAGATGGCAGCCTACGTACAGGCGACCAGAGATCTGCTCGATACTTTTGAAAGGGTATATATTGAGCAGATAAGTTCTGGAAAGAATGCACATGCAGATTCGCTAGCTTGGTTGGCTGCAGCTGTACCAACCGAGTTCAAGAGAAAGATAGCCGTGGAATATCTAACCGAGCCGAGCATTGGAAGAAGCGTAGAGATGGTCCTGGACGTGAACCAGGGACCAAGTTGGATGGATCCAATTATTGAGTTCTTACGAGATGAAAAGCTCCCTTCAGACAAAAAAGAGGCTCATAAAATTAGGACCAAATCTGCTCGGTTCTGGTTATCTCCTGAAGGGAAATTATACAGGAAGTCCTTTACAGGGCCCTATTTGCTTTGTGTGCACCCTGAAATGGTGCAAAAGTTCCTCCACGAAATTCATGAGGGAACCTGTGGAAGTCATGCTGGGGGCCGGTCCATAGCCCACCGAGCAATCACTCAAGGATATTGGTGGCCGTACATGCAAGAAGATGCTAAGGTGTACGTCAAGATTTGTGAAAAGTGTCAGAAATTTTCACCAATGATTCGAACACCAGCAGAAGACTTGGTGCCTTTAACAAGTCCTTGGCCGTTCGCTCAGTGGGGAATGGACATTGTGGGTCCACTGCACAAGGCAACTGGAAATCGAAAATTTCTGCTAGTTGCGACAGATTATTTTACCAAGTGGATTGAGGCAGAACCATTGGCTAAAATCACCGAACCTATGATAGAGAGGTTCGTGTGGAAGAGCATCATTACTCGTTTTGGAGTCCCGTATTCATTGATTACAGACAATGGGTCTCAATTTCAGAAAAAGTTCAAAACTTTCTGTGCCCAGTATGGGATAAGAAATTACTATTCAACTCCGGCCTACCCTCAAAGTAATGGCCAAGCAGAGGCATCTAACAAAACCATTCTTAATGGGATTAAGAAACGTTTGGATAAAGCAAAGGGGAAATGGCCTGATGAATTGCCATTGGTCCTATGGGCATACCGTACAACACCTAGGAGGTCTACGGGAGAGACCCCCTATTCTTTGGCGTATGGAACAGAGGCTGTTATTCCATTGGAGGTAGGTCTGCCGACCAACAGGACCAAGTTGGTAGAAAGTGGAGGCAACGATCGAGCCTTGGAGATTGAATTAGATCTTGCCGAGGAGAGACGAGAACGGGCCCTAGTGCACTTGGCCTCGTACCAAGAGCAGCTAGTCAAAGGCTACAACAAGCATGTACATCCACGGGAATTTGGTGTTGGAGACCTTGTGCTACGAAAGGTGCTCGGCAACACTAAAGTGGCTAATGAAGGAAAGTTGGGGGCTAATTGGGAGGGCCCATATCGAGTTACTGAGATTGTGGGCATTGGAGCTTATCGATTGGCAGACCTGGATGGGAACCCGGTGCCAAGACCATGGAATGTCCACAACTTGAGGAAGTTTTTTATATGAAATATATTTTTCCTTGTGCACATCGTGATTGTGTGAGAGTTACGAATAAAACTCTCTTGTGTTTTAGTTTTCTTGTTTTAGCTGCAAGGGGTACGAATAACGCCCTCTTGAGTTCTATAGCTTATGAATGAAGTTGCCTTTCTTTTATATATAATTATTGTTGTTTCCAGTATTTGTTTTAAATACGAATTACGAAGTTCATCTCCCTCATTCGTATTGGGGAGCAGAATGTAGGATATCCATCTAAAGTACGTGATACTTGAACACAAGTTCGAAATACTTGAGTACGAGAAACTTACACAAGTTCGAAATACTTGAACACGAGAAACTTACACAAGTTCGAAATACTTGAGTACGAGAAACTTACACAAGTTCGAAATACTTGAGTACGAGAAACTTAAACACAAGTTCGAAATACTTGTGTAAACATCCATTTTTAAGTACGTGACACTTACTTGTGAAAATTTCACACATTCAAGTATGTGAAACTTAAAAGTTTAATGTACGTGAAACTTAAACTCAAGAGACTATGCAAAGCATACGAATACATGCATAAGCATACGAGACTATGCACAAAACTGTTCAAGTCATACGAAGAACGTGCACAGGTTTAGAAGCATTCAGATATATTCACAAGTACGAAATACTTGACAAACAAGTACGAAATACTGTTAGAGTTTTTCAAAACGCATTGGCCAGGCCCACAAACAGACAGTCAAATATATTGTCAAAATACAAAGACATATTCATTCATCTTCTGTCAGGTCTTGAACGGCTGTAGGAACAGTTGAAGGAGCTTCAGTTACAGTGGGAGTTTCATCTTCAGGTTGACCACCACTGGCTTCCTTTTGGCCAGGATTGGTCATATCAATCTGAGGCTCCACTTCAGAAACAGGTTGCTCAGCAGACACGTTCACCACTTGCTCATCATTCATCTCTTCTGCAATATCCTCCTCTTGACTGGCAGCACTGGGTAGTTCAATGTTGGTCCAGAGAGGAGATGATTCTGGAATCTCAGCTTTGGCAAGGCAAGCTGTCCAAGAAGCCACCCAGACTTGGTCTTGTATCCCAGGCATTTGGCTTGTGTAACTTTCCGTGGCCACCTTGATCCCTTCGTTGTATCCCTTCTCAAATGCAGCTTTGGTTTCATTCTGACTCGCCTCGAGTTCCTTCAGCGTCTGATTTAGGCTGTCCTCAGTCCCCTTTAGTTGTCCCTTTAAACCATCAGCCACTCCCAAGGCTTGGTTTCTTTCTCTCTCAAGCCTGATGATGGTGCGTTGAAGCTTGTTGTTCTCACCGACCAGTTTGGCACGTTGGGGCTCAGATTGGCTGAGTTTTTGAGCCATGGCCACCATTTTTTGCATCACCTGGAAACGTTCAAAACAGTTAAACAAACGCTATGGTATACTATGGTTTACAAAAGCGAAATTTTACCTTGGCATTGTGAGACATGAATGAGCTTAGAAGGTTGTCAGGCGAGCTCGCCACCTCCTTCTGCATATCTCCTGGCAGCAGAAAAGCTTGAGACAAGGCAAGGGCAGTGCCTTCTGACTCAACACTGTCCCGAGCAGTGATAGCTCGGTTCCCGTGTGAGAATGGAGGAGCCCAGAGGGGAGCAGGTGATGAGGAGGATGTAGGGGGTCTTTCTTGAGTTTCCTCCACTCGTTGACGTTTCTCACGGTGAATGGCCTCGATTTCTTCTGGGGAAAAGCCAGGAGGAGCATCAGTCTGGGTCTGAGTGCGGCGGCCACGACCTTGGCCACCTTGTCCCCGAGCAGCTCCACGACCTCGACCAGGTATGGTAAGGAGACTCCCCAAATCGATTGGTTGGTTCATTGCTGGAGGCGAAGGGGTATAACCGCTGGAAGACGAGTTGGATGTAGAACTGGAAACTTCCTCAGCAAGAGGGATAGGTTCGTCAGAAATTGGAGGAGTCTGGGAACGCCTCTCTTCTTGTTCAGGGATTGGTCTTGAAGGACCAGCTATTGCAGGGATGTCAGCTGCTCGGGTTCTCCGATCAATAAACCCACCATACGAAGCCTTGTAGCTGAGAAGTACTTGAGCTGCTCTTGCTCGGCCTGCAAGGTATGTCCCTTCGCCGTTGAACGCAAGTGCTCGTCTGATATCAGCTACGTGAACTTGTGGGGTTATGATGTTATAACCACGATTAATATTTGGTGCTGAAACAAAGCATAAACAATTAGAAGCACGAAAACGCTTTTCCTATGAAAGAGGACAAAACAAATAATATTAAGGGAGAGCACTAACGTGGGCTCCCGAATATGTGAGGGGCATGAAAACCAATCACTTGGTCGTCCTCGTCTCTGGGTTCGAAGTTGCCCGTAACGATCAGAAAGTCGTCATCATCCCCTCGAGCAGAGTCAGGGAGTTCGAGAACGAGCTTCTTTCTAGAATCCCTACTTTTTAAATAATACGTAAGGGCATCCCCAGTTCTGGAAATACTGTATAGATGGTGAATATCATACAGGCCTAGCGAAGTCCCTAACATTTGGTTTAAAGTATCTATGCCCATAACTACCCTGAAGAAATTAGCAGAAACCTGCATTGGCGAAAGCCTGTAATACGCTAAGACTTGGCGGAGCAGAGGGGCTAGGGGAAACCTAACCCCGCCTTCAACGATGGCTACTACTGGAATATGAAGGGTGTCAAAATCGAAGCTTTCACGAATGGCATCCTCAGGAGCCAAAACAGTAGCTACGTTGTCAGGAATCCCATATCGAGATCTAAAACTAGCCATGGTTTGAGGAGTATTACAATGTCTACGAAATCTCCCCATTACCAGAAAACCTTTTGGGGTTCTTTGAAGTATAAAGAAGGGGGACGATGAAACCCTAACGAAAGATTGTGAACAATCTACCAAGAGAAAAAGAGCAGTAAGGAGAGGAATGATGACTTACGAAAAATAGTCGATTGAATCCCTAAAAGCAGAAAGGAGGAGGTCTTGAAATGATGAACAGAGCTTCAATGGCGGGTAAACCGTGAAATCGCCTCTTTCTGCTGAGGAAGTCTAAGAGAGAGATTGAGATTTTTGAAAATGGGACGAAAATCCAAAAATACCCCAAAAGGTGGGTGGCGTACGTAAAACGTCATCCCAGACGCCGTTTGAGTGTTCCGTTTTCCCGTAAACACGTCTGTTCGTATTTAATGAAGCGCAATACGATGATTGACGCGTGTAAAGGGTGCAGAAACAAAATGAATTTGTTCGGTAAAAAAGCTTTACTCGTCATCTGAGTAAAATATAAACGAGCAAAGCTGGGGAGCAATTGTAGGGAGGTATTCCCGAACAGGTACAAAACAAGCTCGAGCACGGTCAAAGAAAAGGTCAACGCATTATGGACCAAGTGACACGAGAAGTCAATGGTACAGAGAGGTTGCGCAATCCTCGGTACAGTAACACGAGATGTTATTAGACCGAATATTATTTAATGGCATGAGATGCCAATGTTCAAAGATACTTGTTCGGCAAGAGAGCCGAACAGGAGGAGAGCTCCTTAAGAAGCATATGGTCTCCATTGTTTCTTAAGGACCAGTTACATGTGAATTAACTGGTCCAGGCCATCTGTTCGGCCATGAGATGGCCGAACAAAGAGAGAAGTCCTATTAGGGTTACATTCTGGAAGTGTCCAGAATCACTGGTATTCCGTTACAGAATAAGATCCCAAGAATATAGGATCTAAGAAAGATACCCAACGAGTATGGGATGTTCGGCTTGTTATGGAAAGAGTCCTATAAGGATTAAGGAAATAAACTGATAAGGGAACGAGAATCCAAGAGATCCTGGGATTCCTATACGAGTTAGGAATCCTAGGGCAACACGGATGCTTGGCCAGCAAGCATACGCAAATCTATAAATAAGAGGTAAACCTAGAGGTAAAAGGTACGCAATTACACTGCATTCTTATTGCTTTCCTACTGATAATTAGGGTTTGATCATTAGTACGAAATACTAACAAAGGCATCGGAGGGCCTTTGCCACGAGAGGCAAAGGTGCGCTCACTCCTTGTCTGTTTTACAGGATAAAGGTTTCTCTGACGAATTAGGGTTACGTTCAAGAGGCACGAGAAGCCGCTGCATTCCTGTGCTGTTCAAAGCACTACTTGAATTTATCCACCTACACCCATGAGCCGGCACCAGTAGATAAGCAGCAAGTAGACAGATTACCAAGGCAAAGCGGCGACGCGCCTGCACTTCGTTGTTGTCCAGGTCACCGTCCGGGCTGTACATTTCAATCAGGCGCATGACAATCAGTTGGCCGCCCTCAAGGATGGCGCTCGCCAAACCCCGAGAGATGTCGAGCGAGCTGGCCAGCAATTTGGGCATGCTCGCCTGGTAGGGCGGGACAACGAGTGTAGAGGACGAGTAGGTCCGGAGGTACGCCTGGAATTCCTCGACCGTCGGACACAGCTCATCATCGCCGAAACGGAAGACATGAACGTCAGGATCCCAGAATCTGAGAGCAGCCCGAAGGAGCGCCGGGCGGAGTGGCACGTGTCGAAGGAAGCGGAACGAGGCCAGGCCGTGGTATCGAAAATTGAGCCAGTCGACGCTTAGAAATTGCGCCAACCATGGCCTGAGCAGAGTTGGGAGGGGGTTATCCATGAAAGTGTTGCAGTATACTGATGAAAGAGGGAACAAGGCAGTCCTGGAGAACCATTGCAAGGCCTCTGCTTTATAGGCCTTTGCCCTTTGAAAAGTCTCCACCAATGAGGCATCCAAAGCCTCATGCTAGCCTCCAAATCATGCTCCTGCAAAGGACACTGCCCCCTGGGAACCCAGAAACCGTGTGCAAACCGTGTGGGGGTAAAAACAAAGTGGCCCCCGAAAAAGGACAGTTGGTCAGTCAAGTGGATCTGGCACTCAGGAACCTGGCGTACGCCAGTTATTTACTGACGTGTCCGTGTCCCCACCTACTGGCGTACTGCCCTCAAATTCTGGCGTACGCCAGTAGGCTTCACCAGAAACCAGTTTGCAGCAGCTACTGCCTCCGTGTGGTCGTTTTCGATTCCGGGGCTGGTTTTGGCCATTTGTTGGTTCCTACAAGTCACAAATGTCACTTAAAACTGTGGCCAAGCGTCGGATTCCAAAAGCCACGCTTGATGAAGATTTTGGACCCTCGGTGGCCCGTGTCGAGCTAAAATCAAGGATACGGGAGGTCAAATCTCGTTTCAAGGGTATTTGCCAAGTTTTGTCATGCCACACAAGTCACATAGGACTTATGGGACTGTGTGGGGGTGTCGGTTTCAGTCCGGGACTATATCGAGTCATTTTTGGCGTCTTATACCCGTTTTTATGGCATTTTTAGCTTTTTGTTGGTATTTCCCTTGCACCGGGACTTTTCTATCGGTTTTTGAAGTTCGTGCAAGTCATTATGCACCTATGTGACCTTTCAAAAGGGTCAGTTTCCTTCCCCGAGGTAAATGACGGATTTTGGCTTGCTAACGCCTAAAATGCCCGTATCCCCCGCGTGTCTGGGATACGTGTCGTATCCTAGGACGTTTCTATCCATCTTTTCTTCGAGCTAATGTGTTTTTGTACATATATAAGTGTTTGTTGTCGATTCAGAACGTCATCAATGCATGTTGGATATTAATGGAGGATTTGTCCTTTTCTTTTGTCAAAACTCATCAAAGCAAAAGCAAAACGATAAAACCGAAATTGCATGTGTTATATACTACTATGCCAAAATGTAACGGTGGGAGTGTATCAAGTATCAAACGGCACAACGGCCCGGGCAGAACTAAATGTAGCAGGGCACACTCGCCCAAAGGTCAAGGAGGCACGCAGGCCCCATCCAAAAACACCAAGTATCAGTACTAAAGTATCAGAAGTATCAAAGTGCTAGCAAAATGGACTAAGGCTCGGTGATAGCCCTCAGTCGTCAAAAAGGTCCTCCTCGTCGTCGTCCTCCTCGCTATCCTCTATCTCTCGGGGGTCAATGCGGAACCTAGGGTCGCTCGCTGAGTCGGAGCCGCTGCTGAGGGACGTACTCTCCTCTTCTTCTTCTTCTTCCTCTGCTTCTTCCTCCTCCCTCCTCTTCTTCTGCGAGGGTCCCTCGGCGGGCTTCTTCTCGGCGGGCCTCTTCCTCAGCTCTCGACGGAACTGAAGCCCCTCGCTGGACGGAGTGGTCTGTGCTACCCGTTCCACCATGGCTGCCGGCTGTGAGGAGCTTGAAGCTGCCTTCTTCGCTGGAGGGGGCCGCACGCTCTTCCTCCTAGGAGCCGCCCTAGCCTGTCCCTGCATGGTCATTCAAGTCATTTAGCATACATTGTGCATATTGTATATATTGAAATGAAAAGTGCAGGAAAGTTCAAAGGCAGCCCTATTCAAAAGTGAAACGAAGAGTTATACCTGAGGCTGCACAGCAGGAGCCGGAGCTGGAGGAGGGTACTGCAACTGCAAGGAGGCGCCGCCAGCTATCCTATGGAACTCCTTCTCCATGGCCTTTATCAACCGGGCTGCCTCCCGCACCCATTCCATCGGGGCCTGCAATTCAATTATCGGGCAAAGTCAGAATCAAATGCCAAGTATACATGCTGAAAGTAAAGTGCAGAAACTACAAGAGGGATAAGGAATGTTTTACCGGTCCTACTATCTCTGCCGGGTCCGTCCTAGCGGGCTCGAACTGAACAATGGCCTCCTCTCCTTGGGCGTCCCGCACTGCTAGGGTCCAAGAAAGCCGAGGCAGCCCGGTCGCTGTGGCATGGTCGCTCCTCTCTCTAGGGCGGGCTGCCCTGCTCTCTCGGCTCCGCCTCTCCTCGCCAGCCTCAAGCGCCTCACTCTGCACGGCGACATGCTCCAACACGCCGAGCGGCCTCGCCAAGTGCTGCCTCCGGTAGACAGCGTAGTCACGCTCAGGCCTCAGAAAGGCAGCCAGCCCGGTCGGAACAGTGAAGCGCCTCAGCTCAGCCAGGGTGTACTTGTCCGTATGGGAGGCGTGAGGAGGCAGCGGCCCAGGCACCTGAAAGTCAAGAGCGCCTAGTGACTGCCGTGTCACCCGGTCGCCCAGATACCACCGCCACTCGAAGGCCGACTCCAACAGCACCCGGCTCGCAGTCACCACCCTGCTCTCCGCCAGGTACTCAGGCTCAGGCTCAGTGCCGCTCCAGGGATTCCAATCCACCTGCAAGGCAATGGCACAGTTTGTAAAGTATCAGCGACAGCATTAAAGCAATTCTACGGGCAGAATGATCAAATTCGACGTGTCGCATACCTGAGTGCCAGACAGCTCGTCGAGGTAGGTCCGGAAAGCTAGGAGGCTCCCTCTTGACTTCTTCTTCCCGCTGTACATAGGACCCCAAATCATGGCACGGGGGAGCATCCTCAAGTTCGGGCACTTGTTCTCCGGAGGGTACATCTTCAGGACCTCGTAGGCCCATAGCTGCAAATGGTCAAACAATCGAAGCGTCAGAATACAGCTTATATGCAAATCAAAGTACAAGTGCAATAAATGGAAAAGCGGTAAATAAATGACAGGCTTCGTTTCTTACCTCCCACACCCTCCAGTAGCCGGCGGTCGCCTTCTTCCCGCGCGAGAAAGCCCCCATAAAGCCGTAGCAGGTACCCAGCGCTGCTCCTCCCCAGTCAAACCTCGAGGCCGTGCTCAAGTCATAGAGGGCCGGCAAGTAGGACAGGTGCACCGTGGATCGCTTGTTCGGGTACAATGTAGCCCCGAACAAGTATAGCAAATAGGCCCTCGCCATCTGCTCCGCCTCTAAGTCCGACTCCGGCTCCCTCCCGTGCAAGTACCGCTTGAACTGGTCATAGTGGACAGTCTCCGCCTCACCTGCAGGCGCCTGCCCCAAAAACCACGCCAGAGCCTCAGAATCCCTGTACATCTCCGAGTCGAATGGAATAGGCTCCCCTCCTACCCTCAGACCGGTGAGCGCTGCAAAGTCTGACGGAGTAACCGTCATCTCTCCAATCGGCAAGTGGAAGGTATTCGAAGAATCCCACCACCTTTCGGCCAGCGCCGTCAATAGAGCGTGGTCGCTCTTCACGGGCGTCAGTGTAAGGATAAAAGGCCGGAATCCTGCCGCGTCAACCAGTGCCCTGACCTGCTCGGGCAAACTCCTGTACAGCTCGAGCGAACTCGCCGGACCACCGTGGCCACGGGTGCTGGCTGCTCCCCTCTGCATAACAAAGACAGACAACAGAAAGAGTTTCATCAGTAATGGCAATCCAAACCGTTAGTCGAATTCAGAATCTCAAAACGTAACTCTACAGTCGAAATGAGCATCATAAAGGTCGAGCAAAGCCGCCAGGGCATTCATACTATACCATTCAGTTCTGTTATCAGTCGAATCAGTTCAAAGGTATTTTTCAGTCAAGTTCCGAGCTACAGGGCCTCTTTTCTCTCAGGGCACATCTCTTAGTCGATTGCACAAAGTGTTCAGCTTATCAGTATGATCGATACCAATTACAAGGCACGCCATCCGGGCGTTCAACGTGTCAGGGCAATTTACCTAGTCGAGTCCTAGTTCAAAGGACAGCTCTACCAAGTCGAGGCCGCTTAATGTCGATTCGAGTTTGGCACTAACCGTTTTTCAAAGTCATGGACATTCTACAAGTCGATTCAACTACTTCAAGTGTTCTATCATTCAAGTCAAGTTTCCACGTCGAGGCATACTATTCAAGGTTCCATTTTCGCAGTCAAGTTACAGTCAAGGTCCTAATTTACATGCATTATGAGCTAAGCTACCACAGTTCAAATTGCATATCATAAAAGCGACAAAGCATGAAATGTCGAAGCAAGTTTGAAAGGGTACCTGTGCCCAGTCCACGGACAAGTGCCTCTGTGGGTCCCTCAGTATCAGCTCGGCGTCATAACTCCCCCTCAAAGGCGCGAGGCTCTCGACCCCGGACGGTATAAACAGGTGTGGCTCGGGCGGAGCGTAAGTAGCCGCGTCAAACTGACGGCGGGGTGCCAGCCGGGCGGACTCTGCAAGCGTCACCGCTCGCTCAAACGACCACACCTCCCCCTGCGCCTCCTCTGCTGCCCCGGCCTCGCTCTCAAAGGCCTCCTCCTCGGCCCTGGCCCTCTCGGCCTCCTCTCTCAGGCGTTCCTCCTCCTGCGCCCGCTCAACCTGCCGGGCCCGGTCCTCCCGTGCAGCCAACACTGCAGCCACCACTCCCGGGTTCTCCCGGAGCAGCCTTCCGAGTTCCTCCTCAGACACGAACTCTGCAAAATCGCCCCGCGTGATGGGGACGTGAACCGAGGAGCCCACTGCTGGCCGGAACTCCACCTCCCCCGTGGGTACCTCTCCGGATGCGCCCTCCTCAACCACAGGAGCCTTGCCCCTTGCCGGATCCCTCGGTGGAGTCCCCGGTCGACCACCATCTCCACCATCATCACCAACGTCACCACTGCCATCGCCACCGGCACGGCCGGCCCCCACCGAGCCAAGGCCCGTGATCACCACACCCTCCACACCGCTTCGTGGGTCCAGCCGTTCAACCCGTGGGCCCACTGGCCCAGAAACACCTGGCGTACGCCCCTCATCTCCTGGCGTACGCCGCCCATCGCCACCGCCAACCCCGGCTGCATGGCCACCACTGCCATCATCGCTGCCTCTACTGTCTGCACCGATGCTCGACGAAGCCCCTACCGTCGTTTGATCGTCGATTCGTGGCCCCGGGGCCTCGATTTCACCCCCTGGTCGGTTTTTCTCCTCACCGGCAGCGCCATTGCCGCCACTACCGCCAGGTTCTGCCATGGATGAGTTGGGTAGCGTGGGTTTTGGAAAGAAATCGAAGTTTGAGTAAGAGATTGAGGACTTGGGAGAGATTTCGGAGTATTGGGAGTTCGAAAAGTCGAGGAATGGCGGTTTCTTGGCCTTCTGTAACTGTTAAGACGTCGTATGGGACGAGTGGGTCGGATCTGGGCCGGGTTTGGGCTCGGATCTCTGTCAAACCTGGCGTACGCCAGTTCCTTGATACCGTACGCCAGTCGAGTGTGGGCCTCAGGCCCAATTCAGAGCCCATGCCAAATTTTATTCTCCAAGTAAAGGCCCGACTTGTTCTGAGAAGTTCTGGGCCCATCCCCAAGCAGGGACTCGTCCAATTTCAATTCAACGACGATCTATCCGTCCAATTTCAAATCAACGACGATCTATCCGTCCAATTTCAATTCAACGACGATCCACTCGTCCAAATTCAATTCAACGACGATCTATCCGTCCAATTTCAAATCAACGACGATCTATCCGTC
This sequence comes from Rhododendron ovatum, assembly GCA_019656835.1. NCBI lineage: Eukaryota > Viridiplantae > Streptophyta > Magnoliopsida > Ericales > Ericaceae > Rhododendron > Rhododendron ovatum. The sequence goes on along the minus strand of CM033802.1, from coordinate 6,493,890 downwards.
CAATTTCAAATCAACGACGATCTATCCGTCCAATTTCAATTCAACGACGATCTATCCGTCCAATTTCAAATCAACGACGATCCACTCGTCCAATTTCAAATCAACGACGATCTATCCGTCCAATTTCAAATCAACGACGATCTATCCGTCCAATTTCAAATCAACGACGATCCACTCGTCCAAATTCAATTCAACGACGATCTATCCGTCCAATTTCAATTCAACGACGATCTATCCGTCCAATTTCAATTCAACGACGATCCACTCGTCCAATTTCAATTCAACGACGATCTATCCGTCCGATCTCAAAACCTACAGGTTCTTCAAATTCCATGCATTCTGGATAGCCTCGAAGAGGGTGTCTAGAAAACCTTTGACGTTACTTGTCTCCAGTCAATGGTGCTTCAAGTGCCGTCAAAGGGGGGCTTCTGTAGACACCCCATTCTGGACTGTCCAGATAGTGTTATTTGTCGATCTTTTACTTCCCCAATGATGATTATAGTTGAAAACAGATCGAGGACAAGGGTGTGCTTGAGCCTTGAGCATCCAAAACCCATTTCAAACCCGTCTCAAACCCTTCAAACCAGAGCCAAACGGCCCCAGCAAAACCCGACTGGCATACGCCAGTGTCTTGGTGACGTACGCCAGTAAGCTGCCACGTGTCAGTCATCGACCATGGGCCCAGCTTTCACTGGCGCACGCCAGTTATAAGTGGCGCACGCCAGTCAAACCCAGTCAAATCAACTTTATTCAGCCACTTGGGCGGGACTTTTGTGCCACCCTGACGTCGGCTACAGTGTGCCTGATGATTGCTTTCGGCAGGGACGTCCCCTCTCTCTCCTACACCCCCCATCAACTAGTCCCATGCATTAAATGCATGGAAGGCCTCTTTTGTTCCTAAGACCAGCCAAACAAGGCCTGGCCTTAACTGATCTCAGTCCATTCCCCCCTATAAATACCCCCCTTGCATTCATTTGCAAGGGGTTAGCAACATTAAGAGGTGCCATCTCTCTCCTTCTTCATTCTTCAAGACTTCTTCTCCTTTCATCCATTGAAAGACAAGAGAAGGTCATACACTCCCATACCTCCTGCTGGAACCCAGTCACCGTATAAGCCACCACCTTGAACCCTCAAGTTCAAAAACAACCACAAAACCACAATACTAAGAGGTATACCACCTTTGTGTTCTCTTCTGTTTTCATCTCCTGAGGGGGGTCAGTAAGGCCCAGGCTAGTAGATATACTAGTCCTGGCCTTAAACTGATAAAATACAGCAATCGTATGTGACGATACATGGCGCACGCCAGTTTATAGGGGCCGTACGCCAGTCATGGCAGGACGAGCACAACTGGCGTGGGGATCATGGATCGTCGTTCCTTTTGTTTTATCTTTCAGTCAGTCACCTTTGCACGCTAAATAACCAGTTTACTGCTTTCCATATTTAGAACTGTTAGTGGTGGCATCCTATCATGTTCATTTATGTCATATAAAGGCCTCTGGGATCCTTCTGGTCATGTTCCAGAACCCAGATGATGCAAAGCCAAACACTGGAATCAAAGGCAAAGTGGCGTACGGCAGTAACATACTGGCGTACGGCAGTAGGCTTCTGGGTCCAGTGACTGGCCCTTGCATCTGAGCGTAATCTAGGCCTATCTTTTGTCCCCACACTGTTTTGGGGTGTTCTGTTGTCTTTCATGGCCTAAAGCCATTCATTTTGCCCGTGACTGTGTATATTCTGCTATATTGAACTGTGTGGTTTGCCCTGGGTGTGCGCTGGTCCTTTTCCAGAGCCCAGAGGGTTGCAAACAAAGACTGAGAGATCCAACAAGTGGAGTACGCCACTCTCTTTGTGGCGTGCGCAGGTTGTATCACCATGCAGTGGCTCGACCAGTGCATGCTGGTAGAATCTGCTCACGACACCTTGTGACAGCGTACTGCAGTTTGCTCGGGATGCTCAGTGCTTGTTCTCAATCTATACTTAACATCGCAATCAAATCATTCATAAGCATTTTGTCACATAAATCGCAATTTGTTACCGCTTTCGTCCCTATTAACTGCTCCCCCGCCCTAACTGGCTAAAAAATGATAAAATGAGAGAAAAATGCAAAGGTTTTCATAAAATGCCCGAGTAGAGACTGATCTCCGGATTGGGCGAGAGGGGGTGCCATAAAACCCTTCCCCTCTCGTAACCTGGCTCTCGAACCTCAGATATCGAAGGTGACGACGGACTGGTCTACGCCTTTTCAAAATCAAACAAACGTGGCAAACGTTTTCGAGTTCGGTTCCTTGGGTGTTCCTACCGCTAAAACCCGAGTGGCGACTCTGAATCGAGGCGTTTCGCCGCGCATTTTCCAAAAAGGGTCGCGCCCGGCCTTATTTCAAAACCCAGGAAACCGAGCGATTTTCGGGGCGCGTGCCCACACCTTCCAACCTCACGTTTGTTCCCGATGAAAAAAAAAACCATAAAAAGAGATGGCAGCTGTATCTAAAACAAATGACTACTGATATGCAACAGAAAAAAATCAACCTCAATAAGAGCAACAAGAGCTGCAGCTATCATCACAAATACATCCCCGGCATCAACACTTGGAGTCCCCCATTGCCATGGATATGGAAAACTTATCTTGTAGGTTTAGAATTAACAGGAACTCTTATAAGGCCAAACACAAAACACGGGAGATGGTTCATTGTTTTCAGACAAACATGAGTCTTCAATTTGCTACAGCTAAGATTCCTAGTATCCAAAATGCAGAAGAACTTGACGTGATATTTGTTAACATACACATGGTTAGATATCCTGACAGACATTAAGTTTTAAGTATGCAAGATGAGTCAGTCAAAATGGCTTAAGACGTTGACATCATATGCGAACCAGACAATGTTAAAATGAAACTGGTATTAAGTGGAAACAAACTGGGAATGTAATTTAGGTTGGAACGTTAATGTATTATGAATTGATGCCTTAGATTAAGATATAAGATCAAAAGAAATGCTAATTCAAGAATGAGCTTACCAAGCAGCACCACTAATGAACCCAGATCGGTCATGGCAACTGACTTGGGTACTTGAAGATTTGGTTCTGTATGCACCTGATGCAGTAAGAAGTGCTGCAAATAGCCATACAATGGCTATTGATAATAGGACCGCATATCGTTCAAAAAAGCGCTCTCCTATTTTGGTTTCTATCCAATGAGGAATATACTGCCAAAGATTTAGTTACCGAAATCAGTATTACCTCAAGAAATTCTTGTTAATAGATTTGCTAATAAACAAAGGATCAAAATAAATCAACAATTTCGCACCCTAAACTGAAATTAGATCCCCTACTTATAAACTAAATGGTAGATCACTTGAAATATATAAAAAAAAAAAAAAACTAACCACTAAACCATATAGGCGTAGAGAATAAACCACAGAAGAGGCCAAGATACACTGCATACCGGTGAAATTAACCCTTTAACAGAAGCCATCCATGATCACAACCATTTCAGGGTCCTACGTAAAACATAATCCTGTGTTAACTACTCTCAGACCATTGGCCTTTTGTTATCATGTTCTACTTTCGATCTTAAAATTGATTTCTCAAACTTCCACTGCATGTCGATATACTTGGTCCAAGGCCTTTTTGATTGATTTCCAGACACGCTCATTTCATGATAGTAGAGAAAATAGAATCCATCCAAATCACGGTATAAAAGATACTACTAGATTGAGATAGGAGTTGGCTGCAGTAAGAAACAATCTAGAAAAAGCACACCTGAGATAGAATAATTAAGATAATCAACTCTGGTAGCCCAATCTCAAGAGATTCTGCCAGCTACAATCATCAGCCAAAAATGAAAAGACAAAATAAGCAAGTGAATACCTTTACATTTAATAGAATTTTAGGAGGAAAAAAGCTACTACATAACCTTTCTACATGAAATATCAAATCTCATTGGTACAATTAAATTACTGAATTCAGCCTAGATGAAAAGGCACCTACAAGATTACCCTCCTAAACGTAACTGGAACATAAATTTTAAGTTGCTTATCAACCATCTTATTTGTTGTACTTGAATGAAAGCTTAAGAATTCCTACTTGAGGAAAACCTTGAGCGTAGAGCCCCAGTCCGACAAGCGCTACCCAAGGAACAGCAGAAACGGGCGTGATTAACCTTTCCTCGTCCAACAAATTCCAAGTGTTAATTTAAATAGATTTCACATGAATGTAACATTGCCTTACACAATGTAACTTTCTTTGAAATCCTACCTCACAATGATTCTCCAAATACCAAAGAAACCAAGTAATATTGGAATAATGGATGCAATCATCATAGCTCCTTGAATCCCTCTCATTGACTTTTCAAACCTCTGAAGAAAGTGACACCCAAAGTAAATGACAGAAACAAACAGATAACACTGTGAAAAGTGCAGAGGATCAACGCATGGAATGGGGATTGAGTTGATTGACTAGTCTCACCTCCAGAGGATCGACGTATTTGCTATATCTATCAGATAACAGTATGAAAAGTGCAGGAGCAATAAATGAGTAAGAGGAACGTATCACCACTGGAAGCCGAGTTCCAAACCAAGTCTGCAATAGAGTGTTCAATCCCGCGACAAATAGCGAGGTTTGTATCACTTCAGCCTTCTCCTTCTGCCACAAGGAAAATAAGACCCCGAAACTTAAGTTTATACAATGGGAATACTCCCCAGAGGAGATAATAAAGACACAGAAATGCTTGTATAAGTAACTTTCACATAATTCATACCTGGCCACCACCCATCAAAGGAACAATAATGGAAGGAATGATGACAGTAGTTCCCAGCATTACCACATGGTGCTCAAAACCCAGACCAATGGCTGGAGCTGCATTAAAGATAGACGAAGTTAGAATCGAAGTTTTTCTGCTTAAAAAGAAGTTTGACGAATGCACGAACATCTACTTCGTCTAGTTGTCGGAAATGTTGCGTGGGAAATTTATTCTCACAAAAAGAAGTATATTGAAGTAAAGGAAAAGAAAATATATTTTTTTGTGTGAGCATTCTATTGACAAAGAATTTTGTAAGAAAACTAACATTACTTTTTTGGTGTGGATCAATTTTGCAAAGAAATGTTCCTAGTGAGAAAGTTCAAATTCTTGGTCCCGCAGCTTTCTTGGTAACTAACCACTATGAGCAAGTCCACCCTTGTGCCAAATCTCATGCCAAAGCTAAAATTTGGCCTAAAGAATAGGTTTGCCCTCCCCACTCTTGTGCCAAACTCAATGCCAATTTTTGGAAACAACATATTAGTCTAAAGTCCAAATGAAACAACCCCATAGCCTGCCTAAATTTATGTAATGTGTCAATTAATAAAAATATTTTAGAGTTTAGAGTTCGTGAAAAGACAAAATTGTCATTAATGAGACAATGGTTTTGTTTGGCTAACACAAAAAATATCTTTTTCATGTAAATTGTCTTAAATGAGACAAGGGTCTTGTTTAACTAACACAATATGTTTTTTTTTTTTTTTTCGATCTTGTTGCACTTTCATAGGATTTTCTAAGGTTTTGGGCACTTTTATAGGGTACCCTAGGGTTTTATGCACTTTCATAAGATTTTAGGGTGCACTTTCCTATTATAAGATTTTAGCGGTATAGGCACTTTCATAGGGTACCCTAGGGTTTTAAGCACTTTCATATATAGGGTAACCTAAAGTTTTAGACACTTTCATAGGGTACCTTAGAGTTTTAAGCACTTTCAACGTCGGTCAATCTTGGTCAACGTTGGTCCACCTTGGGAGGGATTTTTTGTAAATCTTGGGTAGGATATCCTCTAGACTTTACGGAAAAATATTTATGTCCTTATTATAGCAAAAACCCTTATATTATGCCTTCCTACTCAATTTGCCCTTTTGAAAATCTCATTAAATATATTTTTTGCTATATGAATCATTAATGTTATCAGCAGGTGAGTATGCACAAAGGAGAAATGCTGAGGGTAGTAAAAACAGAGGAATGCTCAGAAGAAAAAAAGGAGCAAAAATCTGAATCTATGTTTGCATGGAGAGAGAGAGAGAGAGAGAGAGAGAGAGAGAGAGAGAGAGAGAGAGAGTAACCCCAATTAGGATTGCTGATGTCGATTGGAGGCGGACTCGTGCATCCAGATGGAGGCGGACTCGTGCATCCAGAGGTAGGCGGGGTCGGACTCATGCCTCCAGTGGTAGTCGGGGTCGGACTCGTGCCTCCAGAGGTAGTCTGGGTCGGACTCGTGCCTCCAAGAGTAGGCAGTCAGGTAGTGCCTAGGCAGGGGTACGGACACGGACATGTACCCGGGAATATGTTCGTGCTTGTGCCCTGGCGCTGACACGGACATGTACCTGGGCATGGACAAGGGAATATGTCTATGTCCGTGCTAGTGCCCTCGCATGGACACGGACATGGACATGTACCTTGGCATGGACATAGACATGTACCCGGGCATGGACACTGGAATATGTCCATAACCGTGCTCGTATCCGGGCCCGGGTACGAACATATGTCCGGACCCGGGCACCCGTCTATCTCCAACCATTTCTTCAAGCGGGGTATGAAGAACATTTTCTCTTTGTAATTTGTACCTTCTTCCTCTCCAAGAAGAACAAGACGCAGCAGCAGCTAATGCGGAGCTTGTGAATACAACTCTCTCTCTCTCTCTCTCTCTCTCTCTCTCTCTCACACACACACACACACACACACAGTAGGCAACTACAAGAAGCTGGTGGAGGATCAGAGGAGGGGAACTCAAGAGAGCAGAGAGAATATAAATAGAATGATGAATGGGAGGGAAGATATTAAGCGGGGGAAGTTGTGAATCTGTGACTTTTAGTTAGAGCTCCACAACGACCCTGTTTCTTCGGAGAGCAACAACGTTAACTACCACAAAAAAGGCTTTTTTAAGAAAGTTAACTATCACAAGAAATCTCTCTCTCTGCTGATTACTTTTAAGTAGACAGTGGAGAGGTTGGTTATCCTTTTTTGTTTTTTTTTGGGTAAGTGAAGTTGTGAATCTGTGACTTTTAGTTAGAGCTCCACAACGACCCTGTTTCTTCGGAGAGCAACAACGTTAACTATCACAAAAAAGGCTTTTTTAAGAAATTTAACTATCACAAGAAATCTCTCTCTCTCTTTGTTGATTACTTTTAAGTGAACAGTGGAGAGGTTGGTTATCCTTTTTTTGTTTTTGTGTTTTTGGGTAAGTGGAGTTTATTTATCTTATTCCCTTGGATTGGTAGTACTTTTTGTCATTTCAGTGAATGTATTACTCCTACTGAAGTACAAGTTTAAGCAAGGCGATTTTAATTTGTACACCTATGACCTAGCTACTCAAAACTCGGTGACACTATTTCTTTTTGTTTTGTAGGTTTTTATTTGAAGGGTCTGCATTGTGTCCGGATGAGGTGAAAACCCTACGGCGGCCCATTGTGGGTCCTATTGAGCATTGAAAATAATATTGGTATCGACCAAATCCGTAGGAAAACGTACCGATGGCCATGCCGGGCCGTCTCGGGCCACCGGACAACCGATCCAAGCCGTCCAAAAAAATTTAAAAAAAAAACCCGAGGGGGCCCACGCAGGAATCAACAGATATATACACAAAAAATAGGATATTTAGATCAAGCACCCTACACTCATCGGATCCCGTTGATTCCCGCGTAGGGCCCCCTCGATTTTTTTTTTAAAATTTTTGGACGGCTCGGATCTGCCGTCCGGTGGCCCGGCGCAGCTGTCGATATGATTTCCCTATGCGTTTGGTCGGTAGCTATAGCACTACTCATGGAGCATTTCTTGTAATAATCCGAACTGTTCATTTCGTAGAGTTCGCAAATAAATGTCCACACAAAAAAACAGCTTGATCGAACAACAATTGCTATGTCAAAAATTGAATTTTGGTTTATAAAACAGACGACCTGATTCGGTCACTAGTATTTTAAGTTAAACTATCCATGACCGTCGATTTTATAAACCAAAATTTAAATTTTGATATAGTTCTTGATATTCGATTAAGCTGATTTTTTACGTAGAGATATAACTTTTCGGGCTCTACAAAATGAACGATTCAAATTATTACAATATATGCCCAGTAAAACCCACAATAAATGGCGAAAACCATAAGGTTTCCACCTCATCCAGAAAGTATTTAATCTCTTATTGGAAACTATGCTCATCATTCATCCACTATTGCAAGTACGCGTGATCAATTAATAGTAGTACTAGTTCTGATTCATGATTTGAGTACATAATGTTAGACCAAGAATTAAGTGTTTAGATCAAGCACTCACATACATTCAATTTATTTGATTTTTCATCCTGAGAAATCGAGATGTACAAAATGAATTACTCCGTATTTCAATCATCGGAATGAAATTCAATGTGAGCCCTATGCGGAGTGGATAATGTTCACCTACTTAATGAACGGATGAGAAAATTTGCACTCGTTGATTTTCATACAATGTGTTCGGTGCTAGCTCCGATGTTCGGGTTTCAAGCTTGGTTGTCTACTTACTGTTTAGTCATAAAAAAAAATAAAAAGATATACAGGCCGAAAAGAAAAAAACAAAATTAATTAAGGTTGCATTGAGGTTTCAACTTGAATTACATAAAAAAAATCAAAATTAATATGTAATCGCAGTGCGGGGTTGCCCAAAAAATGAGTCCAGATCCCTTGTCTGACCCACCTGTCCCACCCCTCTCGACTGTTGATCTCGCAAATCAATGGCTGAGATGGGCCAAGCATGTTTTACTTTGAGATGGGCCAAGCACTTTTTTCTCAAAACGACGTCATTTTGAAGCAAAACATGTTTGGTCCATCTCAGTCGTTGATTTGCGAGATCAACGGCCGAGAGGGGCGGGACAGGCGGGTCGGGCAGGGAATCTCAAGTTTGTTGCCCCATGGTGAGGGTTACCCAAGCTCAAGGTTTGAATAAAAAATTGGAATATCCTGAATCTAAATGAAAGATTGCAAAATTTTGATTGAGCACGTACATGTATCAAATAAAGTTAATTTTGAACGACTCGAATCATCCGTGCGGAATCTGAAGTGAGTCCTGCATGATGGTCATTGCACCGTCCATGCTGGCACAGTCTGTGGTCGCAGTCGGGTTTCTCTCGCTCACACTCAAACCCGATATGGTCCAGCCAATCAAATGTTTGGAACAGGGTAGCTTTACAGCTGGAGGACCCACATTCGCTTGTAACGTTACAGAAACTCGAAACAAAGAAAATGGAAAATGGAAAATAATTTTGCCATTTTTTTTTTCTTTAATGATACTCTTCTTTGTTTCTTTATTAGATGATTTATTTTGTGAAAAAAGAAAAGTGCCGTTAAAAAAAAAAGAGTGACAAAAATCACTTGCCTTTTGAATTCGGAAGGACATTTTTAGCCATCCGCTTTCTGACCTCTAGGTTTGTTGAAAGAGGCCGCTGGTTTTCGTGCACAGAATCATTTAATTGAAGCCAATTTTAGTAAATGATTGGAAAATCATGAAAACCAACTAGTTTTTTTTTTCAACTGATAACAGATGATATTATAACTCCAATGAAAGAGTACATCAACATGAAAACTCGTCCTTAGATAAAGGACCAAGTAACCACGATGACATGGATTCATCCCACAGACTATACCTCAAACTAACTAAACCTTTTTTCTTTCAGAAACAAGAAACAACCCAAAACAACCCAATTGGGAGAAACCCAGTCGAAAGAAAAACTCACAGCAAGAAACCAGAGAGAAAACTTCCACAAAATGGAGAAGAATAAGCAAATGATCGCAAACCAACAAGAAAATGAAAAAAAAAAAAAAAACCTCGCCATCATCATCTACCAACATAGATCTCCAACTCCGGCTACCCAATCATTCACAAAAGCTTCGCACCTATAGCCGCACATCTGAACCGTACCACCAGAGACGAGTCACCGATGAACGACAAATATGATGGAAGAGGTGCGGCAGTTGAGGAACCAGGGAGGCTAAGGCGTCGGAAGACGTGAGGGGAGGATGAGGGTGGATAGTGATGAAAGGAGGAGAAAAGAGATTTTGATCCGAGGCCGATGGAGGAAAAAAACCTCATAGGGGAGATCCCCCAGCCCATTTTAGGGCGAAAACCTTAGGGGGAGGGAGGGAAAGAGAGAAATAAAGAGGAGCGACAGCTAGGGTTGAGAGAGAGAGTATCCTCTTTCCTCAGGGAAATAAACACTCTATGAAACCAACTAGTTCAACCACAACATTCTCCAATTGACGAGCAAATCCATGGGCTAGAAACTACCCACTTTTGGTCTTCCAAAAAGGAAATACATCCTCCTGGGTTCTTTTTACATACTTGAACGCACAGTTTTGTGAGTTCTTACCGAGTTCATTTTGATTATTTGTTTCTATTATTAATGTTGCAGGAGTAAAACTTGTCAAGATCGTGACTTATGCTAAAAATGGAATTGATACTCCGCTCCGCGAAGGTTCTTAATTTTTTAAGTACTTATTTCCCGTTTTATGAGACAGGTCGTTCTCTCATAATGATCTTTAGTTCAAAAAAATAAGTACTTTACTTTAGTTAGTGGAACACACCCAGCCAATCCATGAACGCAACACATTTATCTAGATATAAACAAGTTCAAAATTCAACATGTCAATAAATGTTTAGGAGGACTTTCAGATTCGCATATTGTTCACTTTCTTTCTTATTTTTTCTATAATTCCGGTGCCCATAATTGTTTACGCGCACTTTTATTAATCTTGAGGGACAAATTTCATCGCCCACTTGCGAGGTCCCAATTAAAGCTAGAGCAAAGCTTTGTATGGACTAACTTCAAATGAGTTGATAGCGCTAAAGATGTTTCGAACATAAGATCTTAAGAGAAAGCAACCCATTAAGTCTCAAACATTTGCCACTAACTAACCCCTACGGGTTTGCGTTGTTTACTTGGCTAGGGACAAGGGTAGAGTCATTCAAGTTTTTCATTCCAACTCAAAATAATGTCAGCAAGTCTCTATAATCCCAACCAAGTTCTAAATTCCAAAATCTAGATACTTTCCAATTAAAAACCCCACTATTAGAGCATTTGAGGCACTGTTGTGCCTGTTATGCTCTTACAACCATCAGAAGCTGCAAACTCATTGCAATTTTCACAACCCAAAATGTCATAAACATCATCAATCATTCTCAGTATCCATATATAGAACCCATAATACGAATTCTTCATCTATAGTGTTGTCTGTATAACATTAGCCAGAGAAATCCAGACCAAGCTGGCTTCTGATACTACTTAAACCTACGAACATGTATCACAATATGCTTTCCTTTCTTGTTTTCCCTCCTGCTACTGAGTGTTCAACTTATATGCTGCCAATAACATCATGGCAAAACAAATTGAAGTACTATTTCTGTATCTTCGGTTTTTCTACGGCAAGGCCTCAAAATTCTAAATTGATGGGAAGTACTTATTAAGGCCTGAAGGTAGGTATAGAATTCTCTGCTCATGGGGTGCTTTTCAAAATCCCTGAACCTCTCCCACCAATGCCTCCCATTGTCAAAGATTCCACTATCAGCACGACTCGGTCGAATGGTGCAATCCAAAAACACCGCGATCAATACTGCTACTGTGGGCGGGGATGTGAAAATGATTTCCACAATTGTGTTGAACTGCTAGTAATGGTTAGAAATTCCATTTAGCTTCTCCAAGCACGAAAATACTTGCAACTTCTAAAATTCATTCGAGTTAGAAAGGACCGTGACCGGAAGTTACTATGTAACCATAGAAGTATTGTGTGATTGAGAGGCCCATGAAGATTGAATAAGCTACTACGAACTTTATTCTGAGCCTGTTGAGGTTGTAGAATTGAAGTAAACCAATACCGACAGAAGCTGCACCGGAATGTGTGGGCACATGCCCCTGAAATATTTAAAATCGAGGTGCGCCCTTTGTTTAGAAAGCGCGGCTAAACACTATAATTCAGAGTTGTCACTTGGGTTTTGCGGTATGCACCCAATGAACCGAACTTGAAATGCTTGCTACGTTTTGATTTTGAAAAAGACTTTGTAGACTAGACCGTCGTCACCGTCGATATCTGAGGTTCGGGAGCCAAGTTACGAGAGGGAAAGGGTTTTATGGCACCCCTCTCGCCTCATCTGGAGATCGGTCGCTACTCAGGCATTTTGTAAAATATTTGCATTTTCTCTCATTAATCATTTTTTAGCCATTTAAGGAGGGAGAACAGTTACAAGGGGAGTTAACACTGTAACAAGTTTGCATTACGTGACAAAATATGATGGATGCTTTATTGAAACATTTAGTATAGATTGAGAATAAGCACTTCTGTGAGCATTTTAGACAAATTGGGACGCACTAGTCTGGAATGACGTACGCAGGAATAAACCTGTATGCAATGGCGTTATGCGCTGGCCACGCCATTGCATACCGAGATGACCTGCGTACACCACACGAACACTGGCATGTGCTGGTAGGTCTAAAACCCACAACTTCTGCTCTTAATCCTTTGGGCTCTGAAAAGGACCAGTGCACACTCAGGACAAACCATGCAGTTTACAGTTCAGATATTAAGCAGTTATAGACAGTAGAAATGGATCTAGAGACATAAAATAAACTGAACACCCCATAAACAGTGTAGAAAAATAAACAGACCCCAAGACCTAGTTGTCGTGTAAAGGCCAGCCACTGGGCTTGATATAACTATCGTACGCCAGTCACAAAAGACCGCACGCTAGTTACATCTTCTGTCCAGTGCTTGGCTTTGCATCTTTTGATCTCTAGAATATGACCAGAAAGATCCCAAAGGCATTCCAAAGCAGAAGAAACAAGATAGATAGTTACACAGTTCTAAATACAGAAAGCAGTAGACTGGTTTTTAACATATGATATGGTGATAAATGGGAAGAAAAGCATAAAATAGCTAAGCAATGATCCCCGCGTTAGTACTGCACGTACTGCCATAATTGGCGTACGGCTCAATCGGACTAGCATACGCCACTGATTAGCTATACACGGCTTTAGAACCTTGCTTGCATAGATTACCAGTCTTGGCCCTGCTAGCCTCCCTCAAAGGTCAGAATTGTCACGACCCAAAACCTACCTTGGAAGTCATGACCGGCCAAGTGGGTATTAAGCCGCCGAAGGCCTACTCATAATCTAGCTACTTTAGGGATTTCTCACATCATCGTCATTTTAAACCGTATAAGCAAAGTATACGGATGTGTAGAATAAATAACATAATCCCAGAGCTTCTAGGTGTACAAGTATAATAAATACAAACCATTATACTACACATGATTCTCCACGGTTATTCTAGCACCCTATTTAGTCCACAACTTGCAATCTACCTTAACTTGAAAAATTGGAAAAAGTTTTCATAAGCCGAAGCTCGGGGAGAAACGTATACCAAAGTTACAAGTTTGACCATGAAAATACCCCATATTATAAAAGAGTTCAAAGCAACAATCCAAATATTTTGTTTAACATCCAGTACGTGCATTTTAGTTCGTAAGCTCATTTCTTTGGTCCAAGAGATGGACCTTTTCATTTCATTTGTCTTTCAACTTTTGCACTTTTGAGTGATAATATCATTCAACGGTATTTTTGCGAGTCGGTTGGGGAGCGACCCCATTGAAGAGTAGTAAGATATCAATACCTGGTGATGCCTGACTGCATCTCCTACCTTATAACTTCATGCCACTAGTATCTTTGCCCGTCCCCTAGCGCTCAGGACACCGTTCGAATGAATTATACACACTATCACAAACATGTACCAGCAACAAGTCAAATTCAAGTCTTAAAACATATTGCCATGGTCTAGATTTATCTGTTAACACATAAGATGTTTATCATCGCATGTATTTCCCATTTATCATCATCAATTTCAACCAAGTAAGATTCTCAAATTCCATATTTTTCAGTAAAATCAAGCAATGGCATTTCATTCCAAAGATTCAGAAAATACATGTAACTAAGGTATACACAACTCACCAAAAAGAAGTAGTGGCCACTTTACACGCGTCACCTCACTTCACAGTACTTGCACCTAAACATGTAATATTCTGATGTTAGCTAAGATTCCTATATCTGAAATTTAGCTAGTTACTTTAGGCTTTCTCGTTTGTGAGTTGGCCTTTCTCAATTTAGAGACGACTCGAGGGTTAAATAGTCGTTACACGCTTTGATGAATACACGTACCAACTCTCGTTTCATAAGTACAGATACTTTGAAATTCAACACAGTTGGGTAGTTACCGAAAAATGATTTTACTTAACTTCATTTAAGTGATTAGGCGATTTACCAACGTGTACACATATATGATCATTACCAGTAATTTAATAGAACTCAAACTGACTATCTGTATTATTTTAGCCTAAACAAATCAAGGCTTGATTAAGGACTACATGTGTACCTAAACATCCAATATCTAAATACATATATCACACTCATACAAAACGGAGTGCATCATACATTCATACACACACGGCACACAACCTAAACAGCCACGGCGTTGCCGCTGCTAAACCTCATGTATTTTGTGTTATTTTTCTAGCCGAGGAAAGGAAGGAGAAGAAAAATATGGAAAGGTCCAGCCATGGTCGCCGCCGCGTGCGGTGGTCCGCGTAGGGACAAGAGAGAGAGAGGAAATTACCCAAAGGATTTTCGGGACGGCAAGCGGTGGTGCGGCAACATGTACAGCGGCAATATGTACCGTCAAAGAGGAAAAGGGTTTGCTAGTTCTCCTTCTATTCCTTTCTACTGCTTCGTATCTCTTTTTTTTTTCTTCTATTTCTTGGACAATTAATAGGTTATTTGGCTATTAGTTATTTCGAGAGGTGAAATATCTGATGAGTCATTCTTACCTTAAGGGATCTGTGGACACGTGCAATAGTGAGACTTCCTAGTTTGGATACGTGTAGTGCTAGGGTAATTAGACTACTAAAACTCAATCCTGCTATCTAACAAAAATTGATCTAATTCAATAATTCATGTCCGGGTTTCAGGTTTCAATCTCTTAAAAATTACTAATGTAGGACAATTAAAATGTGTTCATCATTATGGTGCCGCTCGCTTTCTAAAGAAAAGTATTGAACCTCTAAAATTATATCATACTATCCTCTTGTCCTAAAAACGTCGACTGAAAATATTCCCTTAACCGTAATCACTTTTTTTTTAAAAATATTGTAACCTAATTAGAGTCACATAAGTGCATTTTTAAAAATCGAGCTTTACAAGAACAGAAAGTTACAAAATGTGGTATACCTTTGGTTTTGAGTTTGATGGAATGTTTGAGCTTTGAACTTGAGGTTTGAGGGATGGATGATGAGTGAAAGTGTGCGAAGAGAGTATGGAGATGCTTCTTGCTTACTCTTTCAAGTAATGGAAGGAGAGAAAGCAAGTAAACAAGGGAAATGTAGAGAGGAAGAGACTTGAAGCCTTAATGAGAGTAACCCCTTGCATATAAATGCAATGGGGGTATTTATAAGCAAGGAATGGCTGAAGGGGGGGTGAAACCAGCTGGGTTAAGGGCTGGTTAGCCTTGAGAGAGAGTCTCCATGCATTAAATGCATGGGACTTGCTTGAAATGAGTTATAGGAGAGAGGGAGATATCCCTGCATGTTTGCAATCATCAAAGGACTGTTCAACGTACTATGGGGTGGCCGCAAAAGTCTCGTGCACATGGTTGAATAAGGTTGATTTGACTGGTTTTGATTGGCGTACGCCTATGGTTCACTAGCGTGCGCCAGTTGCAACTGGGTCAATGGTCGATGACTGACATGTGGCAGTGTACCAACGCACGCCAGTACTGTACCAGCGTAAGCCAGTAGGGTTTTGCTAAGGCCATTTGGTTCTAGCTTGAAGGGTTTGAAATGGAGCTCAAAAGGGTTCGAATGAGGTTTGGAACGTTCAAGGCTCAAACACTCCAACAATCTCGGGGAGTTGTTGACCATACTCATCATTGGAGAATCAAAGATCGTAAGCAAACTAATCTAGACAATCTAGAATACGGTGTCTACAGATTCGTATCCCACAGTAAATTTCAACAAATAGTTGAAGGTAAAACAGGCATTCAAAGATGATTTGGAAAAGCAAGTGAGTATCCTAAATCAGTTAAAACAAGCATTTGTAATTGTCCTCCCTTTTTAAGAAATTTCTTTTTCCAAACAAGCACGAGCTTTGGGTAAACATAAAGAAATCTCAGTAGTTTTATCTCCAACGATTAGCAAGATAGAGAATTCATACCCATGTAGGCAAACAAGATGCCGTACAGAGCTCCAAAGATGGGCAATGGAATAGATGCTAGAACAGCCCCAAATTTTCCTGTTAATTGATGATACAATCACACAGTTAGCCCAAATTTGAATCATAACTTCAATTTTTACTGGTTTGCAAGTGATGTCAGACAAACCCCACTATTAGCTAGCCAGGCCTTTACAAGTTACAACCATCAGAAGCAGCAAACTCGTTGCAATTTTCAAAACCCAAAATGCCACAAACATCATCAATGATTCTCGGTATTCATATATAGAACCCATAATATGACTTCTTCATCTATAGTGTTGTATGTATAATAATGTGTAGAGTCATGGTGTTAGGAGTTCGAGGGTGATTTTTCATCTCATATTGTAATTTTCTATTTTTCATATGGTGGGACATCTCTTTCTATGGAGTAGGTATTGGGGCCGAACCACATAAACTCTTATGTGTCTCATTTGTGTGATAATTTTAATTTATTGGGTACGCTTCCGTTGCGGATGAGATTGCAGAAATTTTCCAACATAATGATTCTCAATATTCATATATAGAACCCCATAATATGGATTCTTCTTCTGCAGTGTTGTCTGTTGGTGGGTAATGAGAGATTCACTCACAAACAAACTCTACTTTTATTCATCTTTTAACTGAAATACAAATTACAATATGCTTTCCTTTGTTGTGTTCCCTCCTGCTATTTAGAGTTCAACTTTATATGCTGCAAACATCATGGCAGAATAAATTGAAGTACTATTTATTTTTGTATCTTTGTTTCTCTACTGCAAGAACTCCAAATTTTAAACAGATGGAAAGCAGTCATTGAGGCCTAAAGGTAGGGAATAGAATTCTGGGTCCTCTTCGAAAGCACTCGTGATTGCATCCCACCAATCAGTCTCAATTTCAATCCCTCCATTATCAGTACGACCCGGTGGAATAGTGCAATCCAAAAACACCGCGATCATAGCTGCTACTGTGGCCGGGGATGTGAAAATGATTTCCACAAATTTGTCAAACTGCAAATAATGGTGAGAAATTTCATTTAGTTTCTTTAAGCACGAAAATATTTGCAACTACTAAAATTCATTCGAGTTAGAAAGGATAAAATTGTATGCACAACATACCCAATTTTTATGAGTGTGAACAGGACCAGGACCGGAAGTTCCCGTGTAGCCATAGAAGTACTGTGGGACTGAGAGGCCCATGAAGATTGAAAAACCTACTATGAACTTTGTTCTGAGCTTGTTGATGTTGCATAATTGAAGTAAACCAAGACCAGCAGAAGCTGCACCAGAATGGTATACCACAGTTAATTTCAACATATAGTTGAACATAAAACAAGCATTTAAAGATGAATTAGAAAAGTAAATGACTATCCTGTACCAGTTAAAACATGCATTTGTAATTGTCATTCCTTTGTAAGAGATTTCTTTTCCAAACAAGCACGAGTTTTAGGTAAACATAAAGAAATTTCAGCAATTTTATCTCCAACGGTTAACAAGATAGAGAATTCATACTCTCATAGGCATAGGAGATGCATTGCAAAGCTGCAAATATCGGCAATGGAATAGATGCCAGAATAGCCCCAAATTTTCCTGTTAATTGATGATACAATCGCACAGTTAACCCAAATTTAAATCATAACTTCAATTTTGCAAATGATGTTAGACGAAAACATGCAACTATAACGCACCAAACACGGCAAAGAAAAGCATGAATCCTGCTGATATTTGAACCACTCTTCGGCTTCCAGATCGCGTTAGTGCCAAAAGACCAACATTTTCCCTGAACAATTTGCAGAATATAAGAATCTAAGATTGATAGGAAAATCATACTTGGATGAGGACATCAGCTCCTCAGTCGACTATTCTGCAAGATTAATCTAAGACTAATGCAGAGGAATTGAAGGCTCGTGACACTTTGATTGGTCACACATAAACCATAAATTTCTCCAAACAAATGATCTACACATGCAATTGTAACTAAAGTAAGCCATCCCTCTTGCAGCGACCTATGGGTATTGCAAATTCATGGTATATCAAAAAGGGGGCTAAATTAGTGATTGGAGTAACAGATGTATTCATGCATAGAGGTATCCGAAGGGTAGCCAAAGTGATAAGCCGTATGGTTCAGGTATTAAACTTCTTACACTGATACAGTGGAACCACTTGCAGTACCAAACGAACCATCCAGAAACCAGCCTATTCCCTAAAACACAAAAGGCAAGAAAATGGGAAAAAAATTGGTTGAGTCGGTTATGATGAAATTAAATGGAAGATAGACAAAGGAAACATAATAATCTATCACAGGGTCAGATGCTACCAGCCACCCTGCACCACGACTGAAAATAGAAGGTGGTGGAAGTGTGGCACTCCCAAATCTTGCTGCTGCTATATTTGCACCAGTCGACTGCAAAATGCCAAAAACAATCATCCGAGGGGATAAATTAAGCGTGTGTATAAGTTCAAATGCAACTTAAGGAAAGTAAAAATTGTGTAACTCCTTAAGGAGTCCTTAGGATAACATCCAGCTCATCTGTTGTAGAAATAAGCAACATGGTACAATCATGCAAGGTTCATATATAAGCAAACACCTTCCAACCTCACGTTTGTTCCTGATGAAAAAAAACAATAAAAAGAGATGGCAGTTGTATCTAAAATAAATGACTACTGATATTCATGAGAAAAAAATCAACCTCAATAAGAGCAACAAAAGCTGCAACTATCATCACAAATACATCCCCGGCATCAACACTTGGAGTCCCCCATTGCCATGGATATGGAACACTTATCCTGTAGGTTGAGAATTTACAGGAACTCTTATAAGGGCAAACACAAAACACGAGAGATGGTTCGTTGTTTTCAGACAAACATGAGTCTTCAATTTGCTACAGATAAGATTCCTAGTATCCAAAACGTAGAAGAACTTGACACATGATATTCGTTAACGTACACATGGTTAGATATCCTTACAGACATTAAGTTTTAAGTATACAAGATGAGTCAGTCAAAATGGCTTAAGATTTTGACATCATATGCAAACCAGACAATGATATAATGAAACTGGTATTAAGTGGAAACAAACTAGGAATGTAATTTAGGTTGGAATGTTAATGTATTATGAATTGATGCCTTAGATTAAGAGATAAGATCAAAAGAAACGCTAATTCAAGAATGAGCTTACCAAGCAGCACCACTAATGAGCCCAGATTGGTCAACACGGCAACTGACTTGGGTACTTGAAGATTTGTTTCTGTATGCACCTGATGCAGTAAGAAGTGCTGCAAATAGCCATACAATGGCTATTGATAACAGGACAGCATATCGTTCAAAAAGGCGCTCTCCTATTTTGGTTTCTATCCAACGAGGAATATACTGCCAAAGATTTAGTTACCCAAATCAGTATTACCTCAAGAATTCTTGTCAATAGATTTGCTAAGAAACAAAGGATCAAAATAAATCAGCAATTTCGCACCCCAAACTGAAATGAGATCCCCTATGTATAAACTAAATGGTAGATCACTTGATATATATATATATATATATATAAACTAACCACTAAACCATATAGGCATAGAGAATCAACCACAGAAGAGGCCACAGTACACTGCATATTGGTGAAACCCTTTGACACAAGCCATCCATGATCACAACCATTTCTGGGTCATACATAAAACATAATCCTAACTGTGTTAACAACTCTCAGACCATTGGCCTTTTGTTATCATGTTCTACTTTCGTTCTTAAAATTGATTTCTCAAACTTCCACCGCATGCCGATATGCTTGGTCCAAGGCCTTTTTGATTGATTTCCAGACACGTCATAGCAGAGAAAATAGAATCAATCCAAATCACAGTATAAAAGATACTATTAGATTTAGATAGGAGTTGGCTGGATTAAGAAGTAATCTAGAAAAAGCACACCTGAGATAGAATAATTAAGATAATCAACTCTGGAAGCCCAATCTCAATACATTCTGCCAGCTACAACCATCAACCAAAAATGAAAAGACAAAATAAGAAAATGAATATATATAAATGTTGAGTTGCTTACCAACCCTCTGAGGAAAACTTGAATGAAAACTTAAGAATTCCTACCTGAGGAAAACCTTGAGTGTAGAGCCCCAGTCCAACAAGTGTTACCAAAGGAACAGCAGAAACGGGCGTGATTAACCTTTCCTCATCCAACAAATTCCAAGTGTTAATTTAAATAGATTTCACATGAACGTAGCATTGCCTTACACAATGTAACTTTCTTCAAAATCCTACCTCACAAAGATTCTCCAAATACCAAAGAAACCAAATAATATTGGGATAATGGATGCAATCATCATAGCTCCTTGAATCCCTCTCATCGACTTTTCAAACCTCTGAAGAAAGTGACACCCAAAGTAAATGACAGAAATGAACAGATAACACTGTGAAAAATGCAGAGGATCGACGCATGGAATGGGGATTGAGTTGATTGACTAGTCTCACCTCCAGAGGATCGACGGCGACACTTTCACTATATCTATCAGATAACACTGTGAAAAGTGCAGGAGCAATATATGAGTATGAGGGACCTATCACCACTGGAAGCCGAGTTCCGAACCAAGTCTGCAATAGAGTGTTCAACCCCGCGACAAATAGCGAGGTTTGTATCACTTCAGCCTTCTCCTTCTGCCACAAGGAAAATAAGACCCCAATACTTAAGTTTATACAATGGGAATACTCCCCAGAGGAGATAATAAAGACACATAAATGCTTG